>CAXKVI010000006.1:6479321-6681321 GCA_964058755.1 Campiglossa producta
TTGAGCTATTTGTAATCTAAATTTAAATTCTTTGTCGTAAGCCTCATAATTGTATAATGGGCTTACGGTATGGTCTTGCAAAAAATCGTAAGTCAGAGGTATTTTTCCAAACACTAGTTCAAATGGACAATAACCATGAACTGTAGATGGTGTTGTATTGTAACAATACGCAAAATATTTCAAATATTCATCCCAATCATTTTTGTCAATGGATATGTAAGAACGGATGTATTCGTTGAAAGTTCTGTGGCTACGCTCAACAGTGCCCAAAGTTTGATGGTGATATGGGGTAGAAGTCTTGTGTTCAATTTTTAAAAGTTTACACAATTCCTCAAATACATTGTTTTTGTATTCAGTTCCCATATCCGTGATGATTGTTTTCATACAACCATAAATCAAAATAAAATTTTCAAAAATTGCTTTGGCCACTGTTTTTGCGTGTTTGCTCGCAATTGGAATTGCGATCAGATACTTTGTCAAATTACATACTATGGTAACCGCATATTCATTTCCATATTCCGACACGGGCAATGGTCCAATTGTATCAATTTGCACCGTATCGAAAGCTTTTGTTGGTGTTTCAGTTATTATCATCGGTTCTTTTAAATTTTTATTTATTTACCGCATTCAATGCATTTTTTAATATGATTTCGTATATCATTTTTCATATTTTTCCAGTAATATTTTTGTCTGATTTTATTATTTGTTCGATTGATTCCCGGGTGGCCACCATTAACAGGATCATCGTGATATTTTTGCAATATCTTTTTGATTATTTCTTTATCTGTCACATGCACAACTTCCGGAGTTAATGCAATAGTTAAGTTTTTGAGAACTTTGGTACCAATATTTTTAAATGTGTCTACACGTGTATAATTATTTTTAAACAATTTGTCTCCTAAGGACAACTGTAATTTATTTATTTTCAAATTGTCGGCCTCTTTCATTAGCCTGGCAAAGAATTGACCTAAATCAATCTTCGCCTCAACAATTGAATCATTAATATCTATTTTGCTACAAATTTTCTTTCCTCTTTTGAACTGCAGTTTCGGGGGATCGAAAACGAGCTGAGCTAGCTTTTTTACTTCACATTTATTAAGCGCTTCATAAATTTTTGGGTTCTCATTGTGACATTTTTCATTAATATTTTCATTATTGGAATTTTTATTATTGAAATTTTTATTATTGGAATTTTTATTGGTTAGCGATCGAGTCGTAACCTTCATTATTTGACATGCTTTTACTGACATGTCTTTTAAGTCATTTATATTTATGCGTGATAGCGCATCTGCAACATAGTTTTCTTTTCCAGCTATGTACTCCACCTCAAAGTCATATTCCTCCAACTCCAGCCGAACTCTAGTTAATTTCGATGAGGGGTTTTTCATCGAAAATAAGTATGTTAAGGGGCGATGGTCTGTTTTAATTAAAAATTTTCTGCCGTAAACGTATGGTCTAAAATAAGCTATAGCCCAATGGATTGCTGCCAACTCTTTTTCAATTGTGGCTTTATTGCTTTCACCTTTTGTGAATGCTCTTGACGCATAGGCAATTGGTAGTTGTTTGCCTTCATATTCTTGACTAAGAACTGCGCCGCAGGCAAATCCACTGGCATCTGTTGTTATACAAAATTCTTTATCGAAATCTGGGTATTGCAAAATATTTGGGTGTATTAATGTGGGATTTTGGTTTATTTAGCAGTAAAAAATGATACAGCGTTATATGTACAATTAATAATACACTTAGGTTGCTAGTTAATAAAACTTAAACTTGTTAGCGATCTATTCGGCTTGACGACAAAATTCGAATGCTCACCAAAAATGTCTGTTCGTTCGTTCGGTCCTTTTTCTGTTCATCTTTATGTCGTCATATTCGTGTGTTTGCAGTGTTGCATTTATTCGTGTTAAGCGTTAAAAGTTACGTCCGCTTCTAGTCCTTTTACGTCCGTCAGTCAATCCCACATTCGGCCTTCCTGACTCCTGATTCGACCCGAATTCTGGACACCATGGCTTGATGTATTCAGCCGCCGTTGAGGTCAAATTTGGCCCCTCAACTTCGTCTAACTTCTGCACTTTGTAACGCCCGTGTGGTAACTTTTCTATAATTTTATAGGGTCCAAAGTATTTCTGTCTCATCTTTAAATTAGCACCAAATTGAGTGCGCTTTATGGCCACTACGTCATTAACTTCGTAATTTGTATTTTCCTTGCGTTTGCGATTATAACTCCTTCGATTTTCTTCTTGAAGCGCTGAAATGTTTTGCTTCGCTAATCGTCGAGCTCCTTCACGATCGGTTTCGACCGATTTAATAGCTTCGCTTTCGATTATTTCGTCTAGTGGTGGCGATTCTGACATTCTCATGTCACATCCGGTCAATAGTTTGAATGGCGAAATTTTCGTGCTTCTCGGAGCAGAGTTGTTCACGTATTGCTGAACCTTCCCAATATGTTTATACCAGTGGTCGGGGTTATCCCGCGACAGCTTTGCCAACATCGGTATGATGATCTTATGCATTCTTTCCACCTGCCCGTTTCCTCTCGGCACTCCGGTTGTGATGAGTAAATGCTGTATGTGGTTCTTCTCACAATATTCTTCAGAAGCGTGTGATGTAAAGGCGGAACCCCTATCCGTGATGATCCTTCTGGGATTACCGAAGATGTACTCCTGCTTCGTCAATCGGTCGATTACTGCATCAGCACCTGTGTCCTTTGTGGGATAGAGCCACACAAATTTCGAGAAGGCGTCCACCACTACGAGGATATAATTATACTGCTTTCGAGTCGCTGCCAGTGGACCAACATGGTCAATGTGTAAAGTCATCAAAGGTTTATCTTCTTTGTCTATAGGGGCTAAAAAGCCATCTCTTTTACCGGACTTCGAGTTAACTACAATACAAGCAACACAGCTGTTTACAATTTCTGCAACTTTAGTCACCAGTCGAGGTATGTAGAAATCCTTCTCAATGCAGTCTTTAGTCTTTTTAGTAGAAAAGTGTCCCTGCCGATGTGCAATCTCAATGAGTTCTTTCTCCATCTGCGCTGGTACTACGATCAACTGCCGAGCTGGGTCTTTGTAAAGTATATCATTATGCATGTAAAAATCTTCATGAGTGTTTGTCTCCAAAATTTTCCGAACTGCCTTCGTCCACATATCTCTAAGCTGTGCCTCTTTAAGTCGGTGTCTCAATGAATCTTCGATCATCATACACGAGATTCTGCTAAGGGCGTCCACGTGTCTCATCTGTGTTCCTCGTCGGTGTTCAATACTGTAGTCGTATTCTTGGAGGTACATGGCCCATCGTGCTACGCGCAAAGGTACGTCTTTTTTCTGTAGCGTCATCGTGAAGGCATTGCAATCGGTAATGATTCGAAACTTAGACCCTAATACGTAAACGCGCCATTTTTTGAGCGCTTCAACGATGGCCAGTACCTCCAACTCATACGAATGGTACTTTTGCTCAGCAGATGTTGTTTTGCGACTCATGAATTGGACCGGGTGAAATTGTTGGTCTTCGGAGTTCTTTTGGAGAAGAATAGCTCCATAGCCGTACATAGAGGCGTCTGTATGGATTTCTGTCATTGCTTTGGGGTTAAACATTGTAAGCACTGGTACCTGAATGAGAGCTGTTTTCAGCTGTTGGAATGAAAGTAATTGTTCGTCTCCCATTCTGAACTCTGCATCTTTCTTCATCATATCTGATAAGGGCCTCGCAATTAAGGCGTAGTTTTTAATAAAGCGGCGAAAGTAAGACATTAACCCTAAGAATCTTTGCAGCGCTTTCTTAGTATGCGGTAAAGGAAAATGTTTGACAGCTTTCGTTTTGTCTTCGCTTGGCCTTATGGTACCATTTTCCACCCTATACCCTAAAAACTGTATTTTGTTCTTCAGAAATTGGCATTTTCCCCATTTTATTTTTAGACCCTTATCCGACGCTAATTTCAATATCTTTTCCAACTTCTCTAGAGCTTCAGCTTCAGTTTTCGCTGGGATTACTAAATCATCCATATAGGCAATCACTGTTCCATCCCTAATAAAATCTTTTAATATCGCGTGAATGTAGCGGCAAAACACAGCGGGCGAGTTGCATATGCCAAAAGGCACGTAATTAAACTCGTATTGGCCGTTATGGGTAACGAACGCTGTGTATTTGCGAGAGCACTCTTCCACCGGCACATGCAGAAATCCGTTGGCTAGATCCAAAGTAGTGAATATCTTTGCTTCTCTGAGCTTTTCGACCGCGTCGTCAATTAAAGTCATAGGGAAATTGTCCCGTATAATTTTCAAATTGAGTTTCCGGTAGTCGCAGCAAAGGCGTTTTGTACCATTTTTCTTCGACACGAGTACTACAGGCGAAGCGTAGTTCGAGCAACTCGGACGTATCACTCCTTCCTCCAACCACTGGGCGACTTGCTTATCGATTATTTGCTGTTCTTCATATGAAACTCTACGCGGCGGTTGGTACACAGGTATTTCGTCTGTAAGAATAATTTTCATGCTTACTGATGGGTTATTATCCCTTTGTGGTTTATACTGCTCGATCATTTGTTTAACAGCGTTTGCCATTTTTTTATTAAGATGTGCTAGATCGTAGTCGGCCTCTTCGCAATCAATGTTAAAGCATGAATTTGCAAAAATATTAGTATCCGGATCATTAGTTTTGGTCGCTCGTACGATGTCTTTCGGAAAAATTACATTCTCTGCCACTGCGATAGTAGTCGGCTTAGCAACCCTTTCTTTGAACTCGACTTCGTTGTGGCAAATCAACATATCAAAATATTTGAAAATGGAGTTACCTATAATAACCTCGAAACTGATGTCACCTGTTTCTACTACGTGGAACGTAAGGTTAACAACACCCTTGTCAATTTGCACCTCTGTCTCGAAACTACCAATTGTTGTTATTTTGGTTGCGCCGATACCAAATAGTTGTCGTTGCTCCGGATTTAATTTTATGGATTTACCCAGTCTATTAAGTGTGTCGCATCTCATTAGGCACAAGCTACAGCCTGTATCAATAAGCGCTGGTACTTCAACATTAAAAATTATTAACTTTTTAATCTTTAAATTTGAATTTAAAATTTCGCCTATAGAATTTACGTGATCTTGCTGCCTTGTGTTAGTAGGTTTACCTAGTTTACACTCAAAGGATCTATGCCCCATCTGTTGACACTTAAAGCATTTGAATTGCTTGTGAGGACAATCTTTAGCTAGGTGGGAGAATTCGCCACATTTAAAACATCTCTTATCGGTTGTTGCCGAAACCGAGGAACTAACATTTTCTGGTTTATTTTTATGATATACTTCCATCTTCTTGGAATTATTTACCTTTGGTTCCTGCACGATCTTCTCATAAATTGATAACTGAATTTTAAGCTCGTTTACTGTTTTTGCTTGATAAAGCACGGATTTGCTGAACTTAGAACCGGGGATACCGTCTACAAAATACTCCAACAAACTTTCCTCATCTAAACGAATCGACTTCCCTATCTCCATTAATGCATATAAATATTCGCGGTACGATTCGCCCGGCTTCTTACTCCTCTTAGCCAATATCTTATGTATGTCTGCGGGTGACAGCTTGTTACCGAACTCTTCAGTGAGTGCTGATTTTAAAGAGACCCAATCGCGCAACCCGATTTGGCTGCTAACAAAAAGTTTTGCAGCACCGCGCAACAGCTGTTTCGCGTAAATGAATATATGGACCTCATTCCAATTAACTATTTCTGCATTTTCTTCTAAGTGTTCAATCCACTTCTGCACGTCGGACGTATCTGTGCCATCGAATGTAGAGAGGCTTTCTTCAATGTCTTTAAACGTGAAATGTGCTTTTCTTACAGACGTACGTGGTCTAGGCTGTTTAGATACTAATTCGCAATCGGACTGATTTGCCGGGGAATCATATTCGTCATCGTCGTCGTCACCATCGTCAATCAGGCCTAAATGCTGGAGAAGTCTTTCTCTAAGTTCGTGTTTACGTCCCCCTACCCCTAGTCCCAAATCCCTTAATTTGTCTTTTAAAGTTGTCACTGTCATTTTAAGGATAGCGTCAGCATCGATTTCATTGCCGGTACTCATGTTTACAATGTTTATATTAAGTGATAATATTTATATTAAATGAAATTATTAAAAAGTATAGTCGATAATATTGAAATGTAACATGTATTATTTTGAAACAATTATTTTAATCGAAATGATATCGCTGGTGGGCTACAATATCAACACAAATTGTATCGCGCATTCGTATTCACTTCTTGTGATGTAATTACTTTAAAACAGACTATCGAAATGATTTCACTCACAGTATTGCAGCGATTAATGTGATTGAATACCTAATCCAAGTACGAGGTTTTGGTATTAATTTCAGATTAATGAAAGCTATACAATGACAATTTAAACGCAAAATACACAGACTTGAATTCGTCTAAATTACAGCGATTACCTCAGAAGTACACACGCATTTATATATAAATGATTTATGACAGTCAAAAGTTACATATCACATTGACTTTGCATGTTACTGCACCTAATTCTGCCTAATTAAAGCATTTATACATACGTATTCGGGTTTTTCTTTCTTTTAGTTAACGCATCTACATACATACATACAAATGAGTTCCAATTGGATTTTTATTATTTATTTTCAGCTTACACACTACTTTACTTATTTTGTTTTGCTCAGCTTCTTTACCTCGAAATTGCTTCATATGATGTCATATCATATGATGTCATATCATGTGATGTCATATCATGTGATGTCATATCATATGATGTCATATCATATGATGTCATATCATATGATGTCATATCATATGATGTCATATCATATGATGACATATCATATGATGTCATATCATTTGATGTCATATCATATGATGTCATGTCATATGATGTCATATCATATGATGTCATATCATGTGATGTCATATCATGTGATGTCATATCATATGATGTCATATCATATGATGACATATCATATGATGTCATATCATATGATGTCATATCATATGATGTCATATCATGTGATGTCATATCATATGATGTCATATCATGTGATGTCATATCATATGATGTCATATCATATGATGTCATATCATATGATGACATATCATATGATGTCATATCATATGATGTCATATCATGTGATGTCATATCGTATGATATCATATCATATGATGTCATGTCATATGATGTCATATCATTTGATGTCATATCATATGATGTCATGTCATATGATGTCATATCATATGATGTCATATCATGTGATGTCATATCATATGATGTCATATCATATGATGTCATCTCATGTGATGTCATATCATATGATGTCATATCATATGATGTCATATCATATGATGACATATCATATGATGTCATATCGTATGATGTCATATCATATGATGTCATGTCATATGATGTCATATCATTTGATGTCATATCATATGATGTCATGTCATATGATGTCATATCATATGATGTCATATCATGTGATGTCATATCATGTGATGTCATATCATATGATGTCATATCATATGATGTCATATCATATGATGTCATATCATATGATGTCATATCATATGATGACATATCATATGATGTCATATCATTTGATGTCATATCATATGATGTCATGTCATATGATGTCATATCATGTGATGTCATATCATGTGATGTCATATCATATGATGACATATCATATGATGTCATATCATATGATGTCATATCATATGATGTCATATCATGTGATGTCATATCATATGATGTCATATCATGTGATGTCATATCATATGATGTCATATCATATGATGTCATATCATATGATGACATATCATATGATGTCATATCATATGATGTCATATCATGTGATGTCATATCGTATGATATCATATCATATGATGTCATGTCATATGATGTCATATCATTTGATGTCATATCATATGATGTCATGTCATATGATGTCATATCATATGATGTCATATCATATGATGTCATATCATATGATGTCATGTCATATGATGTCATATCATATGATGTCATATCGTATGATGTCATATCATATGATGTCATGTCATATGATGTCATATCATTTGATGTCATATCATATGATGTCATGTCATATGATATCATATCATATGATGTCATGTCATATGATGTCATATCATATGATGTCATATCATATGATGACATATCATGTGATGTCATGTCATATGAAGACATATCATGTGATGTCATATCATATGATGTCATATCATATGATGTCATATCATATGATGACATATCATGTGATGTCATGTCATATGATGACATATCATGTGATGTCATATCATATGATGTCATATCATATGATGTCATATCATGTGATGTCATGTTATATGATGACATATCATGTGATGTCATATCATATGATGACATATCATGTGATGTCATATCATATGATGTCATATCATATGATGTCATATCGTATGATATCATATCATATGATGTCATGTCATATGATGTCATGTCATATGATGTCATATCATATGATGTCATATCATGTGATATCATATCATATGATGTCATGTCATATGATGTCATATCATATGATGTCATGTCATATGATGTCATATCATATGATGTCATATCGTATGATATCATATCATATGATGTCATATCATATGATGTCATATCATTTGATGTCATATCATATGATGTCATATCATGTGATGTCATGTTATATGATGACATATCATGTGATGTCATATCAAATGATGACATATCATGTGATGTCATATCAAATGATGACATATCATGTGATGTCATATCATATGATGTCATATCATATGATGTCATGTCATATGATGTCATATCATATGATGTCATGTCATATGATATCATATCATATGATGTCATGTCATATGATGTCATATCATATGATGTCATATCATATGATGTCATGTCATATGATGTCATATCATATGATGTCATATCATGTGATGTCATATCATATGATGACATATCATGTGATGTCATATCATATGATGTCATATCATATGATGTCATATCGTATGATGTCATATCATTTGATGTCATATCATGTGATGTCATGTCATATGATGACATATCATGTGATGTCATATCATATGATGTCATATCATATGATGTCATATCGTATGATATCATATCATATGATGTCATGTCATATGATGTCATATCATATGATGTCATATCATATGATGACATATCATATGATGACATATCATGTGATGTCATATCATATGATGTCATATCATATGATGTCATATCGTATGATGTCATATCATTTGATGTCATATCATATGATGTCCTATAATGTGATGTCATATCATATGATGTCATATCATATGATGTCATATCATATGATGACATATCATGTGATGTCATATCATATGATGTCATATCGTATGATGTCATATCATTTGATGTCATATCATATGATGTCCTATAATGTGATATCATATCATATGATGTCATATCATATGATGTCATATCGTATGATATCATATCATATGATGTCATATCATATGATGTCATATCATTTGATGTCATATCATATGATGTCATATCATATGATGTCATATCATATGATGTCATATCATATGATGTCATATCATATGATGTCATATCATGTGATGTCATATCATATGATGTCATCTCATGTGATGTCATATCATATGATGTCATATCATATGATGTCATATCATATGATGTCATATCATATGATGACATATCATGTGATGTCATATCATATGATGTCATATCATATGATGTCATATCGATGATGTCATATCATTTGATGTCATATCATATGATGTCCTATAATGTGATATCATATCATATGATGTCATATCATATGATGTCATATCGTATGATATCATATAATATGATGTCATGTCATATGATGTCATATCATATGATGTCATGTCATATGATGTCATATCATATGATGTCATATCATGTGATGTCATATCATGTGATGTCATATCATATGATGTCATATCATATGATGACATATCATGTGATGTCATATCATATGATGTCATATCATATGATGTCATATCATATGATGTCATATCGTATGATGTCATATCATTTGATGTCATATCATATGATGTCCTATAATATGATATCATATCATATGATGTCATATCATATGATGTCATATCATATGATGTCATATCGTATGATATCATATCATATGATGTCATGTCATGTGATGTCATATCATATGATGTCATATCATTTGATGTCATATCATATGATGTCATATCATATGATGTCATATCATATGATGACATATCATGTGATGTCATATCATTTGATGTCATATCATATGATGTCCTATAATGTGATATCATATCATATGATGTCATATCATATGATATCATATCATATGATGTCATATCATGTGATGTCATATCATATGATGTCATATCATTTGATGTCATATCATATGATGACATATCATGTGATGTCATGTCATATGATGTCATATCATATGATGTCATATCATATGATGTCATGTTATATGATGACATATCATGTGATGTCATATCATATGATGACATATCATGTGATGTCATATCATATGATGTCATATCATATGATGTCATATCGTATGATATCATATCATATGATGTCATATCATATGATGTCATATCATATGATGTCATGTCATATGATGTCATGTCATATGATGACATATCATGTGATGTCATATCATATGATGTCATGTCATTTGATGTCATATCATATGATGTCCTATAATGTGATATCATATCATATGATGTCATATCATATGATGTCATATCGTATGATATCATATCATATGATGTCATATCATGTGATGTCATATCATATGATGTCATATCATTTGATGTCATATCATATGATGTCATATCATATGATGACATATCATGTGATGTCATATCATATGATGTCATATCATATGATGTCATATCATATGATGTCATATCGTATGATATCATATCATATGATGTCATATCATATGATGTCATATCATATGATGTCATGTCATATGATGTCATGTCATATGATGACATATCATGTGATGTCATATCATATGATGTCATATCATATGATGACATATCATGTGATGTCATGTCATATGATGTCATATCATATGATGTCATATCATATGATGTCATGTTATATGATGACATATCATGTGATGTCATATCATATGATGACATATCATGTGATGTCATATCATATGATGTCATATCATATGATGTCATATCATATGATGTCATATCGTATGATATCATATCATATGATGTCATATCATATGATGTCATGTCATATGATGTCATGTCATATGATGACATATCATGTGATGTCATATCATTTAATGTCATATCATATGATGTCATGTCTAATGATGTCATGTCATATGATGACATATCATGTGATGTCATATCATATGATGTCATATCATATGATGACATATCATGTGATGTCATGTCATATGATGTCATATCATATGATGTCATATCATATGATGTCATATCATATGATGTCATGTTATATGATGACATATCATGTGATGTCATATCATAAGATGACATATCATGTGATGTCATATCATATGATGTCATATCATATGATGTCATATCATATGATGTCATATCATATGATGTCATATCGTATGATGTCATATCATGTGATATCATATCATATGATGTCATGTCATATGATGTCATATCATATGATGTCATGTCATATGATGTCATATCATATGATGTCATATCATGTGATGTCATATCATATGATGTCATCTCATGTGATGTCATATCATATGATGTCATATCATATGATGTCATATCATATGATGACATATCATGTGATGTCATATCATATGATGTCATATCATATGATGTCATATCGTATGATGTCATATCATTTGATGTCATGTCATATGATGTCATGTCATATGATGACATATCATGTGATGTCATATCATTTAATGTCATATCATATGATGTCATGTCTAATGATGTCATGTCATATGATGACATATCATGTGATGTCATATCATATGATGTCATATCATATGATGACATATCATGTGATGTCATGTCATATGATGTCATATCATATGATGTCATATCATATGATGTCATATCATGTGATGTCATGTCATATGATGACATATCATGTGATGTCATATCATATGATGACATATCATGTGATGTCATGTCATATGATGTCATATCATATGATGTCATATCATATGATGTCATATCATATGATGTCATGTTATATGATGACATATCATGTGATGTCATATCATAAGATGACATATCATGTGATGTCATATCATATGATGTCATCTCATGTGATGTCATATCATATGATGTCATATCATATGATGTCATATCATATGATGACATATCATGTGATGTCATATCATATGATGTCATATCGTATGATATCATATCATATGATGTCATATCATATGATGTCATGTCATATGATGTCATGTCATATGATGTCATATCATGTGATGTCATATCATATGATGTCATCTCATGTGATGTCATATCATATGATGTCATATCATATGATGTCATATCATATGATGACATATCATGTGATGTCATATCATGTGATGTCATATCATATGATGTCATATCGTATGATATCATATCATATGATGTCATATCATATGATGTCATGTCATATGATGTCATGTCATATGATGACATATCATGTGATGTCATATCATATGATGTCATCTCATGTGATGTCATATCATATGATGTCATATCATATGATGTCATATCATATGATGACATATCATGTGATGTCATATCATGTGATGTCATATCATATGATGTCATATCGTATGATATCATATCATATGATGTCATATCATATGATGTCATGTCATATGATGTCATGTCATATGATGTCATATCATGTGATGTCATATCATATGATGTCATATCGTATGATATCATATCATATGATGTCATATCATATGATGTCATGTCATATGATGTCATGTCATATGATGACATATCATGTGATGTCATATCATATGATGTCATCTCATGTGATGTCATATCATATGATGTCATATCATGTGATGTCATGTCATATGATGACATATCATGTGATGTCATATCATATGATGACATATCATGTGATGTCATGTCATATGATGTCATATCATATGATGTCATATCATATGATGTCATGTCATATGATGTCATATCATATGATGTCATATCATGTGATGTCATATCATATGATGTCATCTCATGTGATGTCATATCATATGATGTCATATCATATGATGTCATATCATATGATGACATATCATGTGATGTCATATCATATGATGTCATATCGTATGATATCATATCATATGATGTCATATCATATGATGTCATGTCATATGATGTCATGTCATATGATGACATATCATGTGATGTCATATCATTTAATGTCATATCATATGATGTCATGTCTAATGATGTCATGTCATATGATGACATATCATGTGATGTCATATCATATGATGTCATATCATATGATGACATATCATGTGATGTCATGTCATATGATGTCATATCATATGATGTCATATCATATGATGTCATATCATATGATGTCATGTTATATGATGACATATCATGTGATGTCATATCATAAGATGACATATCATGTGATGTCATATCATATGATGTCATATCATATGATGTCATATCATATGATGTCATGTTATATGATGACATATCATGTGATGTCATATCATAAGATGACATATCATGTGATGTCATATCATATGATGTCATATCATATGATGTCATATCATATGATGACATATCATGTGATGTCATATCATATGATGTCATATCATATGATGTCATATCATATGATGTCATATCGTATGATATCATATCATATGATGTCATATCATATGATGTCATATCATATGATGTCATGTCATATGATGTCATGTCATATGATGACATATCATGTGATGTCATATCATATGATGTCATATCATATGATGACATATCATGTGATGTCATGTCATATGATGTCATATCATATGATGTCATATCATATGATGTCATGTTATATGATGACATATCATGTGATGTCATATCATATGATGACATATCATGTGATGTCATATCATATGATGTCATATCATATGATGTCATATCATATGATGTCATATCGTATGATATCATATCATATGATGTCATATCATATGATGTCATGTCATATGATGTCATGTCATATGATGACATATCATGTGATGTCATATCATTTAATGTCATATCATATGATGTCATGTCTAATGATGTCATGTCATATGATGACATATCATGTGATGTCATATCATATGATGTCATATCATATGATGACATATCATGTGATGTCATGTCATATGATGTCATATCATATGATGTCATATCATATGATGTCATATCATGTGATGTCATGTCATATGATGACATATCATGTGATGTCATATCATATGATGTCATATCATATGATGTCATATCGTATGATATCATATCATATGATGTCATGTCATATGATGTCATGTCATATGATGTCATATCATATGATGTCATATCATGTGATATCATATCATATGATGTCATGTCATATGATGTCATATCATATGATGTCATGTCATATGATGTCATATCATATGATGTCATATCATGTGATGTCATATCATATGATGTCATCTCATGTGATGTCATATCATATGATGTCATATCATATGATGTCATATCATATGATGACATATCATGTGATGTCATATCATATGATGTCATATCATATGATGTCATATCGTATGATGTCATATCATTTGATGTCATATCATATGATGTCCTATTATGTGATATCATATCGTATGATGTCATATCATTTGATGTCATATCATATGATGTCCTATAATGTGATGTCATATCCTATGATGTCATATCATATGATGTCATATCATATGATGACATATCATATGATGACATATCATGTGATGTCATATCATATGATGTCATATCATATGATGTCATATCGTATGATGTCATATCATTTGATGTCATCTCATGTGATGTCATATCATATGATGTCCTATAATGTGATGTCATATCCTATGATGTCATATCATATGATGTCATATCATATGATGACATATCATGTGATGTCATATCATATGATGTCATATCGTATGATGTCATATCATTTGATGTCATATCATATGATGTCCTATAATGTGATATCATATCATATGATGTCATATCATATGATGTCATATCGTATGATATCATATCATATGATGTCATATCATATGATGTCATATCATTTGATGTCATATCATATGATGTCATATCATATGATGTCATATCATATGATGTCATATCATATGATGTCATATCATGTGATGTCATATCATATGATGTCATCTCATGTGATGTCATATCATATGATGTCATATCATATGATGTCATATCATATGATGACATATCATGTGATGTCATATCATATGATGTCATATCATATGATGTCATATCGTATGATGTCATATCATTTGATGTCATATCATATGATGTCCTATTATGTGATATCATATCATATGATGTCATATCATATGATGTCATATCGTATGATATCATATAATATGATGTCATGTCATATGATGTCATATCATATGATGTCATGTCATATGATGTCATATCATATGATGTCATATCATGTGATGTCATATCATGTGATGTCATATCATATGATGTCATATCATATGATGACATATCATGTGATGTCATATCATATGATGTCATATCATATGATGTCATATCGTATGATGTCATATCATTTGATGTCATATCATATGATGTCCTATAATATGATATCATATCATATGATGTCATATCATATGATGTCATATCATATGATGTCATATCGTATGATATCATATCATATGATGTCATGTCATATGATGTCATATCATATGATGTCATATCGTATGATATCATATCATATGATGTCATATAATGTGATGCCATATCATATGATGTCATATCATATGATGTCATATCATATGATGTCATATCATATGATGTCATGTCATATGATGTCATATCATATGATGTCATATCATGTGATGTCATGTCATATGATGACATATCATGTGATGTCATATCATATGATGTCATATCATATGTTGTCATATCGTATGATATCATATCATATGATGTCATATCATATGATGTCATATCATATGATGTCATATCATATGATGACATATCATATGATGACATATCATGTGATGTCATATCATATGATGTCATATCATATGATGTCATATCGTATGATGTCATATCATTTGATGTCATATCATATGATGTCATATCATATGATGACATATCATATGATAACATATCATGTGATGTCATATCATATGATGTCATATCATATGATGTCATATCGTATGATATCATATCATATGATGTCATGTCATATGATGACATATCATGTGATGTCATATCATATGATGTCATATCATATGATGTCATATCGTATGATGTCATATCATTTGATGTCATATCATGTGATGTCATGTCATATGATGGCATATCATGTGATGTCATATCATATGATGTCATATCATATGATGTCATATCATATGATGTCATATCGTATGATATCATATCATATGATGTCATGTCATATGATGTCATATCATATGATGTCATATCATATGATGACATATCATATGATGACATATCATGTGATGTCATATCATATGATGTCATATCATATGATGTCATATCGTATGATGTCATATCATTTGATGTCATATCATATGATGTCCTATAATGTGATGTCATATCATATGATGTCATATCATATGATGTCATATCATATGATGACATATCATGTGATGTCATATCATATGATGTCATATCGTATGATGTCATATCATTTGATGTCATATCATATGATGTCCTATAATGTGATATCATATCATATGATGTCATATCATATGATGTCATATCGTATGATATCATATCATATGATGTCATATCATATGATGTCATATCATTTGATGTCATATCATATGATGTCATATCATATGATGTCATATCATATGATGTCATATCATATGATGTCATATCATATGATGTCATATCATATGATGTCATATCATATGATGTCATATCATGTGATGTCATATCATATGATGTCATCTCATGTGATGTCATATCATATGATGTCATATCATATGATGTCATATCATATGATGTCATATCATATGATGACATATCATGTGATGTCATATCATATGATGTCATATCATATGATGTCATATCGTATGATGTCATATCATTTGATGTCATATCATATGATGTCCTATAATGTGATATCATATCATATGATGTCATATCATATGATGTCATATCGTATGATATCATATAATATGATGTCATGTCATGTGATGTCATATCATATGATGTCATGTCATATGATGTCATATCATATGATGTCATATCATGTGATGTCATATCATGTGATGTCATATCATATGATGTCATATCATATGATGACATATCATGTGATGTCATATCATATGATGTCATATCATATGATGTCATATCGTATGATGTCATATCATTTGATGTCATATCATATGATGTCCTATAATATGATATCATATCATATGATGTCATATCATATGATGTCATATCGTATGATATCATATCATATGATGTCATGTCATATGATGTCATATCATATGATGTCATATCGTATGATATCATATCATATGATGTCATATCGTATGATATCATATCATGTGATGTCATATCATAAGATGACATATCATGTGATGTCATATCATATGATGTCATATCATATGATGTCATATCATATGATGTCATATCATATGATGTCATATCGTATGATATCATATCATATGATGTCATATCATATGATGTCATATCATATGATGTCATGTCATATGATGTCATATCATATGATGTCATATCATATGATGCCATATCATGTGATGTCATGTCATATGATGTCATATCATATGATGTCATATCATGTGATGTCATATCATATGATGTCATATCATGTGATGTCATATCGTATGATATCATATCATATGATGTCATGTCATATGATGACATATCATGTGATGTCATATCATATGATGTCATATCATATGATGTCATATCATATGATGTCATATCATATGATGACATATCATGTGATGTCATGTCATATGAAGACATATCATGTGATGTCATATTATATGATGTCATATCATATGATGTGTTATCGTATGATATCATATCATATGATGTCATGTCATATGATGTCATATCATATGATGTCATATCATATGATGACATATCATGTGATGTCATGTCATATGATGACATATCATGTGATGTCATATCATATGATGTCATATCATATGATGTCATGTCATATGATGTCATATCATATGATGTCATATCGTATGATGTCATATCATATGATGTCATATCATGTGATGTCATATCGTATGATATCATATCATATGATGTCATGTCATATGATGTCATGTCATATGATGACATATCATGTGATGTCATATCATATGATGTCATGTCATTTGATGTCATATCATATGATGTCCTATAATGTGATATCATATCATATGATGTCATATCATATGATGTCATATCGTATGATATCATATCATATGATGTCATATCATGTGATGTCATATCATATGATGTCATATCATTTGATGTCATATCATGTGATGTCATATCATATGATGACATATCATGTGATGTCATATCATATGATGTCATATCATATGATGTCATATCATATGATGTCATATCGTATGATATCATATCATATGATGTCATATCATATGATGTCATGTCATATGATGTCATGTCATATGATGACATATCATGTGATGTCATATCATTTAATGTCATATCATATGATGTCATGTCTAATGATGTCATGTCATATGATGACATATCATGTGATGTCATATCATATGATGTCATATCATATGATGACATATCATGTGATGTCATGTCATATGATGTCATATCATATGATGTCATATCATATGATGTCATATCATATGATGTCATGTTATATGATGACATATCATGTGATGTCATATCATAAGATGACATATCATGTGATGTCATATCATATGATGTCATATCATATGATGACATATCATGTGATGTCATATCATTTGATGTCATATCATATGATGTCCTATAATGTGATATCATATCATATGATGTCATATCATATGATGTCATATCGTATGATGTCATGTCATATGATGTCATATCATATGATGTCATATCATGTGATGTCATATCATGTGATGTCATATCATATGATGTCATATCATATGATGACATATCATGTGATGTCATATCATATGATGTCATATCATATGATGTCATATCGTATGATGTCATATCATTTGATGTCATATCATATGATGTCCTATAATATGATATCATATCATATGATGTCATATCATATGATGTCATATCATATGATGTCATATCATATGATGACATATCATGTGATGTCATATCATATGATGTCATATCGTATGATGTCATATCATTTGATGTCATATCATATGATGTCCTATAATGTGATATCATATCATATGATGTCATATCATATGATGTCATATCGTATGATATCATATCATATGATGTCATATCATATGATGTCATATCATTTGATGTCATATCATATGATGTCATATCATATGATGTCATATCATATGATGTCATATCATATGATGTCATATCATATGATGTCATATCATGTGATGTCATATCATGTGATGTCATATAATGTGATGTCATCTCATGTGATGTCATATCATATGATGTCATATCGTATGATGTCATATCATTTGATGTCATATCATATGTCATATCATATGATGTCATATCATATGATGTCATATCGTATGATATCATATCATATGATGTCATATCATATGATGTCATATCATTTGATGTCATATCATATGATGTCATATCATATGATGTCATATCATATGATGTCATATCATATGATGTCATATCATATGATGTCATATCATATGATGTCATATCGTATGATGTCATATCATTTGATGTCATATCATATGATGTCCTATAATGTGATATCATATCATATGATGTCATATCATATGATGTCATATCGTATGATATCATATCATATGATGTCATATCATATGATGTCATATCATTTGATGTCATGTCATATGATGTCATATCATATGATGTTGAAAAGTATTGAAAAATATTTTTATTATTTTGACCAAGCACCGCGAAGTGCCGAATGTCAATGATTGATTTTATTGAACTTCAGAAGCTTATTTATACTCTAAAACTCTTATGTACTACTTATTTACTACGTTACATATTTACTTATAATCCTTAAAGCTAAATGAGACTCCAGCCATGCACATATTTACATGCATTCATATGTGCATGGCTCGGTGTCCAATTCAGTGCATACTCAGTGCGATCATACACACATGCATACATACCAAGCGTGTAGCCGCTTGGCAGTGCAATTGCACATATCTACATATATAGATCTTTGCGTGGGACAATAGGTGAAATTAGAAACCTAATAAACTGTTTATGTTTCACAGCGAACATTTAGAGTACTTGCTCTGATACTCTGATATACAACACCTCCCATCCTAAAAAAAATCGTGAATACATATGAACGATTTTAGAGCTGTGATTTACTTACGTGGGTTTTTTTTTTCTCTTTTGTACATTTCTACAAATAATTTTTTGAACATAATTTCATTTGACACTTTTGAGATTTTTTATTGTTTGTTTACAAAAATTTTATGTTCTGTCTGGTTATTACTTGTGTTACAGTGTTTAAGTTTTGTTTTTTTTTTTTTTTCAAGTGGGTAGTACAATAATTCATATATGTTTACTTGTAAAATTATTCATGCAAAAAAAAATTTTGTTTTTCTTTTGAGCACTTCGGATAAGTGTCGACTTTTTGTTTATGATAAACACTTGGACCTATTTTGTATACAACTATTTCTTATGGCTTAAAGTAGAAAATTTATGAATAAGTAAAATTTATGGGTAAAGAAAAAAAATTTTTGAAGTGAATTTATTCAAATAGCTTAAGCCTATTTTTATGAATTATGATTTTCTTATTTCTATCGCTTAATTGATTATTTAAATTTATATTTTCTATTTTATGAGGAGTTAAAGTAAAATTATTGTTCTTATCGATATTTACTACTCTATAGGGCCCTTTATATTTATTATCTAACTTATGACCTGATTCATTCTTAACTAATACTAAATCTCCTAAATTTATTTCCTTAATTTGAAGATTTTTATCATAATAAATTTTTTGTCTTTCTTTTGCTTCTTTTACCAATTTATGAGCTCTTTCTTGAGCTATTTGTAATCTAAATTTAATTTCTTTGTCGTAAGCCTCATAATTGTATAATGGGCTTACGGTATGGTCTTGCAAAAAATCGTAAGTCAGAGGTATTTTTCCAAACACTAGTTCAAATGGACAATAACCATGAACTGTAGATGGTGTTGTATTGTAACAATACGCAAAATATTTCAAATATTCATCCCAATCATTTTTGTCAATGGATATGTAAGAACGGATGTATTCGTTGAAAGTTCTGTGGCTACGCTCAACAGTGCCCAAAGTTTGATGGTGATATGGGGTAGAAGTCTTGTGTTCAATTTTTAAAAGTTTCCACAATTCCTCAAATACATTGTTTTTGTATTCAGTTCCCATATCCGTGATGATTGTTTTCATACAACCATAAATCAAAATAAAATTTTCAAAAATTGCTTTGGCCACTGTTTTTGCGTGTTTGCTCGCAATTGGAATTGCGATCAGATACTTTGTCAAATTACATACTATGGTAACCGCATATTCATTTCCATATTCCGACACGGGCAATGGTCCAATTGTATCAATTTGCACCGTATCGAAAGCTTTTGTTGGTGTTTCAGTTATTATCATCGGTTCTTTTAAATTTTTATTTATTTTGTTTTTACCGCATTCAATGCATTTTTTAATATGATTTCGTATATCATTTTTCATATTTTTCCAGTAATATTTTTGTCTGATTTTATTATTTGTTCGATTGATTCCCGGGTGGCCACCATTAACAGGATCATCGTGATATTTTTGCAATATCTTTTTGATTATTTCTTTATCTGTCACATGCACAACTTCCGGAGTTAATGCAATAGTTAAGTTTTTGAGAACTTTGGTACCAATATTTTTAAATGTGTCTACACGTGTATAATTATTTTTAAACAATTTGTCTCCTAAGGACAACTGTAATTTATTTATTTTCAAATTGTCGGCCTCTTTCATTAGCCTGGCAAAGAATTGACCTAAATCAATCTTCGCCTCAACAATTGAATCATTAATATCTATTTTGCTACAAATTTTCTTTCCTCTTTTGAACTGCAGTTTCGGGGGATCGAAAACGAGCTGAGCTAGCTTTTTTACTTCACATTTATTAAGCGCTTCATAAATTTTTGGGTTCTCATTGTGACATTTTTCATTAATATTTTCATTATTGGAATTTTTATTATTGGAATTTTTATTGGTTCGCGATCGAGTCGTAACCTTCATTATTTGACATGCTTTTACTGACATGTCTTTTAAGTCATTTATATTTATGCGTGATAGCGCATCTGCAACATAGTTTTCTTTTCCAGCTATGTACTCCACCTCAAAGTCATATTCCTCCAACTCCAGCCGAACTCTAGTTAATTTCGATGAGGGGTTTTTCATCGAAAATAAGTATGTTAAGGGGCGATGGTCTGTTTTAATTAAAAATTTTCTGCCGTAAACGTATGGTCTAAAATAAGCTATAGCCCAATGGATTGCTGCCAACTCTTTTTCAATTGTGGCTTTATTGCTTTCACCTTTTGTGAATGCTCTTGACGCATAGGCAATTGGTAGTTGTTTGCCTTCATATTCTTGACTAAGAACTGCGCCGCAGGCAAATCCACTGGCATCTGTTGTTATACAAAATTCTTTATCGAAATCTGGGTATTGCAAAATATTTGGGTGTATTAATGCCTCCTTCAAGTAGACAAAAGCTTTTTGACATTCCTCTGTCCAATCAAAAGAAACATTCTTTTTACATAATCTTGTTAAAATTCTAGAATGAGCTGCAAAATTTGGAACAAATCTTCGGTAATAATTACAAAAAGCTACAAATCGTTTAACTTCCTCAGCATTTTTTGGAATTGGATAGTTTGAAATAACTTCAAATTTGCTAGGATCAGGTAAAATCCCTTTATTTGTGCATTTATGTCCAAGATAAGTGACTTCTTGGTTAAAAAATAAACATTTATCCGGATGTAATTTTAAATTATATTTTCTGCAAGTAGAAAATACATCTCTTAAATTTGTAATCATATGTTTTTCGGAGCATCCCAATACTACTAAGTCGTCCATATATAGACAAGCTTGGGATGGTTTAAGACCTGCAAATGCGAGAGTCATCATTCTCTGAAATGAGTTAGGGGCTACTTTCAAACCATACGGCAATCTTTTGAAACGATATGTACCATCGTCCGCCGTAAACGATGTGATGTCCCTAGAGTCTTTATGTAACTCAATTTGATGAAAGCCCGACATCAAGTCCAGACATGAAAAATATTTAGCTCTACCCAATTGATCTAGTATATCATCAATTCTTGGTAATGGGAATTTATCTGCAGTTAATCTTTTATTTATTTGTCGGTAATCGACTACCAATCTCCATCTTTTATCGTTTTTTCCTGGCAACGGCTTTTTCGGTACCAGGAGAATGGGGCTATTATATTCTGACATAGACGGCTCTATAATGTCATCTTCAATTAATTTATTAATTTGTTTGTTAATCTCACCTTTTTGGGCTTGGGGTAATCTATAATTTTTAATATATACAGGAGTACTATCTTTCATATGTAATTTTTGTTTGTAAAAGTTATTAGTAGTAATTGGTTCTGTTTCTAATGAAAATATATCGATGAATTCTGAGCATAGTGTGTTAAGTGATTGACTAGCGAAAGGTGGGAAATTTTTATTTAATCTTTCTAATTTTTCCTTTTTATTTTCTATTGATTCAGATTTAGTTTTTATTATTGTGTAATCATTTAAATCTTCTGTGTTAATTTTGAAATTTTGAATGGTTGCATTTTTATCTGTTGTATTAATTATTCTAATAAAGGTTTGATTTGAATTTACTAATGTGTTGGCTATAAAAATGCCATCAGATAATTTTTGGTGAGGTATTAATAAATCAGAATTACCATTTTCAATATGGACTTGTCGGATTACTTCCGATCTTGCAGGTATTGTTATGCAATTAATGGTTGGTCTATTTGTCATTTGTATTATTATGTTTTCTGGGTAATCATATGGACGCAGTATTAGGTTGTCTCCATTTTTACTGTAATCTAAAATGCAATTATATTTTTTAATAAAGTCAAGTCCCAAAATTCCATCACAAGGAATTGGGAAATTATCCTCAACTATGTGAAATTTGTGTTTAATTAATAGATAATCATCCCTTAAATCTGCTTTAACCGTTCCAATAGTGCTTGTTAAACCTTGACCAATGCCTTTTAAATCAGTTTTTTGTGAGTAATTAATTGTGACATTACTGTCAATTTGACCCTTTTTTATAATTGATATATCCGCTCCTGTATCGATCAGGAGGGTTGAAATTGAATTATTTAAAGTTGTTTTGGAGGATATATAGCTATTGAGGTGTAAATTGAAAACATATAACTTTTTACTTATTGAGGTGGAGTTTGCTGGTTTTCCTGTTGGTTAAAATTTCTGACGTTTCTGGTATTGTTACGGTTAGATCCCCGTGATCCAAAGTTGCGACCCGATCTTTGGCTATTTGAAAAATTGTTAAAGCGTGTTGGGTATGTACGCCTTTGGTTACCTCTATAGTTGCTAGATTGATAACCTCTGCGGAAATTACCGCGAAAATAGTTTTGTTGGCGTATATGCAACAATGAATTAGGGTTACCCGTGATTTCTGTGCAACTATTTGTGAATTTAGATACAGCTTCGTTCATCGAGGTGAACGTTCCAGCTTGCATGATTGTTTTTACTTTGTCATTGGAGCAGTTTTTACACATAGCTTTGACAGCTGTTTGTGTAGCATACTTAGTTGCGAGGTCTGTTGTTAGACCGTCAGATATGTATGCTCCTTCCAATGATTTTGTGAGTTTTTCGATCTCAGCAGTGTACTGATTTGCAGTTTTACTGCACTGCTGGATGTTCAAGAGTTTTGCAGTTAAAACTTCTACCGACTCACCCTTTATCGCACTTTTTAGTTTTCGCTTTATTTCCTCTATGGACGCTTCAGAACCAATAAAGTTTCTGGCTGTGCCTTTTAACTTTGTCTTTATCATGGATACTGCGACAGCCTCATGTGTCTCTTTGATTTGCTCGAGGATATCAAGGGCGTCCAGAAAACTGGATAAGTTTTCGGGTTTGCCATCGAACTCAGGCAAGATCGATGACGCAGTTTTAATGAACGCTACCATTGTTTGCGCCATGTTTATGTCTGTTTGGGAGTTTTGTTCAACTGGTGTTGCGATATTTGTTTGTGTAGATATTTCTTCTCGCTCAACAATCTCAGTTTGAGCGGATTTATTGGCATCTGTATGTACCTTTTGTTCTTCCTCACTATCTGACTCACTTTCGGACAACCAAGTGTCGAAATCGACATTAATGTTATACCTGGATAACGAGGATACCAATTTGTATCTAACGCTCGAAAATATTTGGTAGGATTCTGTTTGATGCGCTTTTGTTAGAATTTGATAGACTCTGCGTAAGAGTTTTCCTAAATTATTTAGTGATGACAGTAGAACATTTAGATGCTTCTTTACAGTCTCTGTTTTTATATCTGTGTTCTTACATATGCATTTATATGACTTTTTCTGCATTTACCTTATTTTCAATGAGTTCCCTTGAGATTTCCTCCCATTTCTCCATTAGAGAAAAACGAGACTTTATACTTACACTTTATCCAGACCGTCAGTGCGGCTCTGGTATTTCTTTTTCAGAATTTTGTTGTGGGTTGAGTAAAATCTCAAGAATAAGTTCACTGCATTGATGACAGCAATGATCAAAAGGTAAATTTTTATGGCATCCAAAGCTTCAGTGTGGTCTATTATCTGAACTGTGTTTACCACGTTAGCATTTGGATCAGTGACTTTCGATTCCTTGCTTCCCATTTTAAAAGAAATATGCAAAAATTCAATATTTAATGTTTAGATTTTTCTTATTTATTCTCCATAAGGCTTGAATCCACAACTTCTCATTAATCTTATTAATTCTTCTTCCTTGGTGGAAGGATTTGTTATATCTTCAAGAGTTGGTTCCCTTGGCATGCCAATGTCTTTCCAAAATTTGGTCAACCAAATTAATTCCTTTTCATAATCTGGCTCTTTATACATTTCATCAACTTCTTTTTGAAGTTCCTCAATTGTGGCCAGTGGGCCTTTAATATAACGTTTAGACATTAGCAAAAAAAAATTTTCAAAAGACAAAAAAAAAATTTATTACTTTCTTTCTTCATTAATTCTGTTTCTCAACTTTCTAATTTCTTTTCTTAATTGTATTTTTTCTGCCCGATTTGAACTCAGATTAAATTTTTCGTATAGTTGAGCTAATGCTCTTCTATTATTGAATTTTTTACCTCCTCTTTTTCTCTTTAGCTTGATTGGCTCTGGAATTTTTGGTTTCTCAATTTTTCGAACCTTATTTCTTTTATTATATTCTTTAATTGTCAGCGGCTTAGGGCCTTGTCTTACTTGTTCTTGTTCTTGTCTATTTTTTTCTAATGCTTCCAAAGCCAACCTAACCGCGTTAGAAAAGACTTGATCAAACTGGGTTTGTGTGACTATGTCCTCTTCTTGGGACATATCAATTTAGTTGCTGAGTTTATACAGCAAAAAATTTAATTTTTGCTTGTCGGGCAGGCAGCCGTTAGGCCGTCCAGAATGTTTATCTACAAAAAAAAAATTTTTTTTTTTTTTTTTTTTTTTATGTGTACATAAATAACTTATCTAAGACTGCTTTTGTATGATGACCGATCTTATTATCCCACTTCTCTCTGCACGCTGAGATTCAATTTCTTCATTTCTTCATCATATTTGGCTTTTACTATCACGGGCTGCTTTGGCAGATGTCCATATCCCAACAGTTTGTGGTAAATGATTTGCACCAAATCGATGACGGGCGCCCTTTTTTGTTTTTCTCTTTCTGTAATTCGGTAAATTTATCAGCACCAACCAGTGACCATAATTTGTCCAAGTTATTTTGTTGGGCCGAAAAAAAAATTTTTTTTTTTTTTTTTTAAATTTACAATTTTTACTTTACAACTTTAGCCGGTTTTCCCCGCAGTGAATTTTAGGCAATTGCAAGAATGAGCAATTGGCCTGCAGTATCACTGGCAGGATCGCCATGAAAAGTATTGAAAAATATTTTTATTATTTTGACCAAGCACCGCGAAGTGCCGAATGTCAATGATTGATTTTATTGAACTTCAGAAGCTTATTTATACTCTAAAACTCTTATGTACTACTTATTTACTACGTTACATATTTACTTATAATCCTTAAAGCTAAATGAGACTCCAGCCATGCACATATTTACATGCATTCATATGTGCATGGCTCGGTGTCCAATTCAGTGCATACTCAGTGCGATCATACACACATGCATACATACCAAGCGTGTAGCCGCTTGGCAGTGCAATTGCACATATCTACATATATAGATCTTTGCGTGGGACAATAGGTGAAATTAGAAACCTAATAAACTGTTTATGTTTCACAGCGAACATTTAGAGTACTTGCTCTGATACTCTGATATACAACAATGTCATGTCATATGATGTCATATCATATGATGTCATATCATGTGATGTCATATCATGTGATGTCATATAATGTGATGTCATATCATATGATGTCATATCATATGATGACATATCATTTGATGTCATATCATATGATGTCATATCATATGATGTCATATCATATGATGTCATATCATATGATGTCATATCGTATGATATCATATCATATGATGTCATATCATATGATGTCATATCGTATGATATCATATCATATGATGTCATGTCATATGATGTCATATCATATGATGTCATATCGTATGATATCATATAATATGATGTCATGTCATATGATGTCATATCATATGATGTCATGTCATATGATGTCATATCATATGATGTCATATCATGTGATGTCATATCATGTGATGTCATATCATATGATGTCATATCATATGATGACATATCATGTGATGTCATATCATATGATGTCATATCATATGATGTCATATCGTATGATGTCATATCATTTGATGTCATATCATATGATGTCCTATAATATGATATCATATCATATGATGTCATATCATATGATGTCATATCGTATGATATCATATCATATGATATCATATCATATGATGTCATGTCATATGATGTCATATCATATGATGTCATATCGTATGATATCATATCATATGATGTCATATAATGTGATGTCATATCATATGATGTCATATCATATGATGACATATCATGTGATGTCATATCATTTGATGTCATATCATATGATGTCCTATAATGTGATATCATATCATATGATGTCATATCATATGATGTCATATCATATGATGACATATCATATGATGTCATATCATATGATGTCATCTCATGTGATGTCATATCATATGATGTCATATCATATGATGTCATATCATGTGATGTCATATCATATGATGTCATATCATATGATGTCATATCATATGATGACATATCATATGATGACATATCATGTGATGTCATATCATATGATGTCATATCATATGATGTCATATCGTATGATATCATATCATATGATGTCATGTCATATGATGACATATCATGTGATGTCATATCATATGATGTCATATCATATGATGTCATATCGTATGATGTCATATCATATGATGTCATATCGTATGATATCATATCATATGATGTCATATCATATGATGTCATGTCATATGATGTCATATCATATGATGTCATATCATGTGATGTCATATCATGTGATGTCATATCATATGATGTCATATCATATGATGTCATATCATATGATGACATATCATATGATGACATATCATGTGATGTCATATCATATAATGTCATATCATATGATGTCATATCGTATGATATCATATCATATGATGTCATGTCATATGATGACATATCATGTGATGTCATATCATATGATGTCATATCATATGATGTCATATCGTATGATGTCATATCATTTGATGTCATATCATGTGATGTCATGTCATATGATGACATATCATGTGATGTCATATCATTTGATGTCATATCATATGATGTCCTATAATGTGATATCATATCATATGATGTCATATCATATGATGTCATATCGTATGATATCATATCGTATGATATCATATCATATGATGTCATATAATGTGATGTCATATCATATGATGTCATATCATTTGATGTCATATCATATGATGTCATATCATAATATCGTATGATATCATATCATATGATGTCATATAATGTGATGTCATATCATATGATGTCATATCATATGATGTCATGTCATATGATGTCATATCATTTGATGTCATATCATATGATGTCCTATAATGTGATATCATATCATATGATGTCATATCATATGATGTCATATCGTATGATATCATATCATATGATGTCATATCATATGATGTCATGTCATATGATGTCATATCATATGATGTCATATCATGTGATGTCATATCATGTGATGTCATATCATATGATGTCATATCATATGATGTCATATCATATGATGACATATCATATGATGACATATCATGTGATGTCATATCATATGATGTCATATCATATGATGTCATATCATATGATGTCATGTCATATGATGTCATATCATTTGATGTCATGTCATATGATGTCATATCATATGATGTCATATCATGTGATGTCATATCATGTGATGTCATATCATATGATGTCATATCATATGATGTCATATAATGTGATGTCATATCATATGATGTCATATCATATGATGTCATATCATATGATGACATATCATATGATGTCATATAATGTGATGTCATATCATATGATGTCATATCATATGATGTCATGTCATATGATGTCATATCATTTGATGTCATATCATATGATGTCCTATAATGTGATATCATATCATATGATGTCATATCATATGATGTCATATCGTATGATATCATATCATATGATGTCATATCATATGATGTCATGTCATATGATGTCATATCATATGATGTCATGTCATATGATGTCATATCATATGATGTCATATCATGTGATGTCATATCCTATGATGTCATATCCTATGATGTCATATCCTATGATGTCATATCATATGATGACATATCATGTGATGTCATATCATGTGATGTCATATCATATGACGACATATCATATGATGACATATCATGTGATGTCATATCATATGATGTCATATCATATGATGTCATATCATATGATGTCACATCATATGATGTCATATCATATGATGTCATATCCTATGATGTCATATCCTATGATGTCATATCATATGATGACATATCATGTGATGTCATACCATATGATGTCATACCATATGATGTCATATCATATGATGTCATATCATGTGATGTCATATCATGTGATGTCATATCATATCATGTCATATCATATGATGTCATATCATATGATGACATATCATATGATGTCATATAATGTGATGTCATATCATATGATGTCATATCATATGATGTCATGTCATATGATGTCATATCATTTGATGTCATATCATATGATGTCCTATAATGTGATATCATATCATATGATGTCATATCATATGATGTCATATCGTATGATATCATATCATATGATGTCATATCATATGATGTCATGTCATATGATGTCATATCATATGATGTCATATCATGTGATGTCATATCATGTGATGTCATATCATATGATGTCATATCATATGATGTCATATCATACGATGTCATATCATATGATGTCATATCATATGATGTCATATCATATGATGTCATATCATATGATGTCATATCATATGATGTCATATCATATGATGACATATCATGTGATGTCATATCATATGACGACATATCATATGATGACATATCATGTGATGTCATATCATATGATGTCATATCATATGATGTCATATCATATGATGTCACATCATATGATGTCATATCATATGATGTCATATCCTATGATGTCATATCCTATGATGTCATATCATATGATGACATATCATGTGATGTCATACCATATGATGTCATACCATATGATGTCATATCATATGATGTCATATCATGTGATGTCATATCATGTGATGTCATATCATATCATGTCATATCATATGATGACATATCATGTGATGTCATATCATATGATGTCATATCATGTGATGTCATAACATATGATGTCATATCATGTGATGTCATAACATATGATGTCATATCATATGATGTTATATCGTATGATGTGATATCATTTGATGTCATATCATATGATGACATTACATGTGATGTCATATCATATGATGTCATATCGTATGATGTCATATCATTTGATGTCATATCATATGATGTCATTACATGTGATGTCATATCATATGATGTCATATCGTATGATGTCATATCATTTGATGTCATATCATATGATGTCATATCATATGATGTCATATCATGTGATGTCATAACATATGATGTCATATCATATGATGTTATATTATATGATGTCATATCATATGATGTTGGTTCAGATAGACTTTATAATAGGTATTCCCCAAGTCATCCCCAGTATTTTTTTTCAAAGAAATTTTCAATGTACACACACGACTTTTCTATAGTTTTATTATAGTATAGATTGAAGTAATATTAGAAAACTCAAATTTTAAATATAAAAAAATTAAAAATTTGGACAGTTTTAAAAAATGTAAGGTAAAAAGATTAGCATTTAAAAAAAAATGTATGTGAGTAGTAGTAATAGAGTAACCCTCCAATTATTTGCTCAAACAAGAGGATGGTACAATAATTTTCAATTCTGTGTTTTGGCAATTCTTCGTTCCAAACTTCAAACAGGTACAAAAAATAACAAAAAACTTGAAAAGAGGGTACTAGAAATAATTTAATGATGGATCACAACGACCGCATAAAAGTTATTTTTTCACATTCTTCAAAGTTATGGCATAAACCGTTTCACGTAATTATTTCGGTGTTCGCTCGTATTTTCTTTGTTTTTTTTTTTTTTTAAATAGATTTGCATTATGGGATCTTCTCTCCATCTTCAAATTTCGGTCTTATAGCTTTATTTTTGATGTTGTTGCAATTTTCTATGTATTAGAAGAGGCGTGGTTACGAAACGATTTTTATCATTAATCTCTCTAGATACCTACAACAAAAAACGGTGGGTAAAATGTCACTGCGTTATCTTCATTTAAACGAAAGTTATACCAAAAAAACTTTTTTTGACGTACCTTTGGATGGAACCAGATGAACTATTTTTAAACGAGTTCGGTTGTGGCTACCGACTTTTTTGGTTGCCACTTTTAAACAAATTGACGAATATGCCCCAGTTTACCCTTTTATTTTCATTGCTCGGTTACATCGTTAGGTCGGGGATTGCCCTCTGCTAGCAGGTGTGAGAGTCGAGTTGTGATATTATCACCTGTCTGTGTCATGCGCAGCTTCTCGACGTCAAACTTTCCTTCCGTTACTGTGCGCACATTCTTCGTTGCACAGAGGCGTGTGCGTATCTTGGTTGCGACAAGATAATGGTCACAGTCAATATTGGGACCACGCAGTGTACGCACGTCCAGAACGGTGGAGCTATGTCTGCCGTCAATCATGAAATGATCAATCTGCTTTCTTGTTCTTTGATCAGGGGACAGCCAGGTGGCTTGGTGTATTCGTTTATGCTGGAACCTAGTACTACTGATGACCATATTGCGAGCAGCGGCGAAATCAATCAACCTAGTGCCGTTGGGTGATGTTATATCGTGGAGACTAAATTTTCCAACTGTAGGGCCAAAGACTCCTTCCTTGCCCACCTTGGCATTAAAGTCGCCGAGCACGACTTTGATATCATGTTGGGGGCAGCGATCATAAGTTTGTTCAAGTTTATCGTAGAAGGAGTCCTTCTCTGCATCGTCCGTCTCCTCAGTCGGCGCATAGGCGCAGATAAATGTTATGTTGAAAAAGACATAAGACATGTTCCGGATTAATTGATCTTAATGAGTCTATACCATGTAGTAAAATGCGCCGGGTGCGTTTAATTTTAATTTTTTATCTCTCGCAGAATTTTCCTACAAGCAACTCCTATTGAATTTTTCTGAACTTCAAATGAAACTTTCTGAACTACAATTGCAATTTTCTGAACTTCAATTGAAACCTCTGAACTTCAATTGTAATTTTCTGAACTTCAATTCAAAAATCTGAACTGCAATTGTAATTTTCTGAACTTCAATTGAAAAATCTAAACTTCAATTTTAATTTTCTGAACTTCAATTGAAAAATCTGAACTTCAATTGTAACTTTCTGAACTTCAATTTGCAACTTTCTGAACTAAACCTGAATAAGGTGTAGTAATAATTAGAGTCCGGAAAAATGGGTGAAATCAAGTGCCTGAAAATATGATACATTTTGTAAATCTGTTTAAAAAAACAATTGGGTAAACTGGGGGAGATTCGTCTTTCAGGCAGGGAACCCGACGTTGGTACTAATTTTAGGGTGGTACTAATTTATATTGAAACGATTTTTTCGCTTTTGCCAACCTTATTCTCGGGTCCAATTCTTCTTCATCAACCTCTTTTCCTCGGCTTTATTTCCTATGTCATATTCTTTTCTGTCACATATGTTTTGGTTAAATTCCCATCTCTATTGGCAATTCCAGTCGAGTTTTTCCGAAATACTTCCATCTTTCCATCTCCTTAACCTCAGTACCTCATCTGCTCCTACTTGGATACCCACAGACATTGATAAAAATAGAAACAAAAAATATAACAGTAGTTAAGATGAACTCTATAACACTCCCTTCGTCACTTTCAGTAAAATTTTTAAAAAAATTTAAATTTTTTAAAAAATTTACTTCCCAAATTTTTTGGTACGCCACTGTAACTACACTGAGGGAAAAAACAGTGAAAATTTAACAAAAGCGATGTCAAATCGACAAAAACAGCTATGATAGCCAGACTACCTTGAAATTTGTTGCATCGAGTATAAAAATGTAATTTTAACAATTAACACATTTCTTAGCATATTACGTTGACCGTTTGTTAATTTAACATTTTCTCGGAGTAAGTTAGACGTCAGAATATTGTTAATGCAACGCTTGCGATATTTGTTTAAGCCATATGTTTGAAGCTGAAGCAACAACACAAAATGGTCATTATAACGTTTTTTTGTTGTTTAAGGTGTTTTGAGTTCGACTACCGGTGAATTTGATTTTAAAAAGGTGTATACATCGTGTACTTATGCTTGCCAGCATCTTGCAGCTTTGTTCCAAATGACGCCACACTTTCTCGCGTTGCCTTGTTGCCTTCACCGAGAATCGAGCTTTGACTGCGTTGACTGCTGTACGCAGGTGTAAACCATTATGCCATCGTGTACTTATTTTTTCCGTCGTCTAAATGCAGCTTTGTTCTATGACAGTAATGACAGTACATTCGCTGCTGGATGAACTGTTACTTCAACAAAAAATTCCGTTCAATTTACCAAAAGTTTGTCAATTCAACAGAATTTGGTCAACTTCAGGATAACAATATGAGATTCTTGATTTAACCAGTGTTGCCTTGCAAAGAGTTGTATACTTTCTGAACCGGTTTGATTTTACAATGTTGCCAAATCAATTCGAAAAAGTTGATGTTGAAGTTAAATCTTTACAAGTTGAGTTGTTTTCACAATGAATCATTGTTAAAACTACTATATTATTTTTAGCACAACAAGAAAATGTTCAGCATGAAGTGTGAAAATTTCAATTCACCTCAAAATTGTTCAGCATTGAAAAATGTAATATTGTCAACGATCGAATCTAATTTGGCAACGCTGTTTTTCCCTCAGTATATGCAATTGATTTTTGATTTAGCTTAAAATTACTATATCTTTTTTGTTTATCATTCGATTTTGATAAAAACAAAGTTTAGGTCCCTATCTAATCTTCAAGCTGTCCATCAAAAAAGTCTCATCAAAATCCGTTTCTTAGTTTCCGAGATCTTTACGTCCAAACGGACAAACAGACAAGATTGAAGTAATATTAGAAAACTCAAATTTGAAATATAAAAAAATTAAAAATTTGGACAGTTTTAAAAAATGTAAGGTAAAAAGATTAGGAGAGCATTAGCATTTAAAAAAAAAATGTATGTGAGTAGTAGTAATAGAGTAACCCTCCAATTATTTGCTCAAACAAGAGGATGGTATACTAATTTTCAATTTTGTGTTTTGGCAATTCTTCCTTCCAAACTTCAAACAGGTACAAAAAATAACAAAAAAACTTGAAAAGAGGGTACTACAAATAATTTAATGATGGATCACAACGACCGCATAAAAGTTATTTTTTCACATTTTTCAAAGTTATGGCATAAACCGTTTCACGTAATTATTTCGGTGTTCGCTCGTATTTTCTTTGTTTTTTTTTTTTTAATAGATTCGCATTATGGGATCTTCTCTCCATCTTCAAATTTCGGTCTTATAGCTTTATTTTTGATGTTGTTGCAATTTTCTATGTATTAGAAGAGGCGTGGTTACGAACCGATTTTTATCATTAACCTCTCTAGATACCTACAACAAAAAACGGTGGGTAAAATTTCACTGCGTTATCTTCATTTAAACGAAAGTTATACAAAAAAAACTTTTTTTGACGTACCTTTGGATGGAACCAGATGAACTATTTTTAAACGAGTTCGGTTGTGGCTACCGACTTTTTTGGTTGACACTTTTAAACAAATTGACGAATATGCTCAGTTCCCGGGGATGCTCATTGTCGGGATTACAATTTAAATAGATAGGGGTGGCATATTGCCACCATACCAATATGCCAAGATATGTAAAGATTTTATAAGAAAAGTTCTTAATTATGTTACACAAATTTGCAATTTAAATAAACAAACAGAAAAGAAAGTGATTTTACTCTTAAAATATATTTATTTATGTGTTGAACCACTCTTTTTTTATTTTCAAAGAGGGGTTTCGTTTCTTTGATATTGTTACTGGAGAAAAGTATGAAGAACACTCGTACCTCTTGCGGTTAAAAAACAAAACAAAATTTATTTCTATTTTGTATTTTACATTTTTGTACATCGTTTTTGTAAGTAAAACAAAAGTAGCTCCAATGAAAAAAAAAATTCTGGAAAAGTAAGTAAATTATGGCATAGTTGATTTTCCAATAACTCATAGTCAAAAATGAAAAACCGTTTTTACCACGAGAGAAATATGCATTTTTACAGATATCTATGTAATTACTTATGCCGAGTATCCACTTGGAAAAATGTAAACACTAAATTGGTTATAAGAAACTGTAACTGTTTTTCCTTCACGCGCGAAGATTTTATCTCAGATTTAAGCGAGTCACTTCAAATATTTAATTTTTTCATTATTCCTTATTATTATTTATTTATTTATTATTATTTTTTATTTTTATTATATTTATTTATTCTAGCATTATTTGCAATTTTTCACGTGCACCCCATAAAAACCTTAATATTATTATTCACAGACGGATTACCCACCATATCCCGCCCAACCGGCACGAGGGGGGCATCCGAATAACGCGCGGATTGAAAAATGTTGCCGAGCCGTTGAATCGTCGAGATCTAAAACTGCTCGGCTACAGAGAAAAACTCATCAGCCAAGTAAAGTAGATTTAAGATAACTTAGACATTAATAAAAATTGGTTGACGGAAGATTGAGTATTTAAGATGCAGGGATAGAGAAAAATAAAAAGATAAATAGATAAGGTGAAATAAAAAATAATATATACAGACTACAAAAAGTTTCTACGTATTAAGGACAAAAAGAATAGATTCTTTTATACGGAAAAGCGAGTCCGAAACATTAAAAGTACTTGAATGAGAGTTATAATCTCGGCATAAACAGCGAAATGGTTCATTTAACTCAAAGTTCGTTCTACACTGTTTCAAGATAAGTGGTTTAAAATGACGTGATGGCCGAGAGGGTATATTGAAATTTACCTCGCTTAGAAGAAACGGGCTTGAGAGAGATCCATTTAATAACTTAATCATTAAAACTATTCCAAGCTTTTCCCTCCGACTGGAAAGGGTGTGAAGGTTTATGAGTTTCAAATAACTAGTTAAGGTGGTTGATTATACAAAGGATCCTAATGAAAATCTCTTAAAGGGTAAGAACACGTGAAGTGAACCCCCCATTTTCCCCAGGTTTAATAAATTGAGGTACTTTTTCATGAAGTATACACTGTAGAAAATTAATCCCTAAAGGGGTTTTGAAAAATTTTGTTTTTTACAACAACAGCAATAATTTTTGTAATTTATAACGTTTTGTGAAAAAATCAATAACTCAGAAGATATTAGAGATATTCGAATGAAACTTGCAGGATTTATAGTTTAACACTTGTTCTTTAATAATATTTTTAAAAGTTAAATATATTTATTTACTTCCATACTGTTAATTAAATTTTGAGTTACAAACCAGAATATCTCTAATTACTCCCTCAAAAAAATCAACTTTTTCTGTCTGTGCTACGCATTAAACGTCAAAGTAAGAGAATCTGCAAAAAAATTTGAGTGCCCGCGATTACTTATAAGAAAAACACCTTTTTTTGTGACACGCACGTAGAAATTTTCATACAAATTCCGTAAAAATTTTTAAACGTTTGAAAATCTATATATATAAAAATGAAATGGTGTATAATTGTAACGCTAAAACTCGAAAACGGCTGAACCAAATGAAATACTTCCTTTAGGGGATTTGTTTGTTATTACCACGCGCAGGTCATGTCTTAAAATCAGAACAAACTATTAAGGGGGCGAGACACCTCCCATACAAACTGAATTTTTCAAGTTGAATATCTTCAAAAGTTTTTAAGGTAGGAACATGAAAATTGGTACAGAGCTACAGGATAACAGCACCACTCTCACCTATAAAACCGGGGGTTATCGAATAAGGGGGCGTGGTACCTCCCATACAAACTAAATTTTTTAAGCAGAATATCTGTGAAAGGGTTCAAGGTAGGGACCTGAAAATTGGTATAGACCTATATGGTATCAAAAGCCTTCTTACACATAAAATAAGGGGTAATCGGAAAAGGGGGCGTGGCACCTCCCATACGAATGAAATACTTCATAGTGGATATCTCAGGAAGTATTCATGTTAGACCACTGAAATTTGGTAAGGGATTATATGAGATCGACCCCTACTACCTCCAAAAAAGCTGGGGATAACGAAAACGGGGGCGTGGTACCTCCCATACAAATGAAATATTTCATAGTCGATATCTCTGGAAGTATTCATGTTAGACCACTGAAATTTGGTAAGAGGTTATATGAGATCGATCCCTACCACCTCCAAAAAAACTGGGGATAACGAAAAAGGGGGCGTGGCACATCTCATACGAATGAAATACTTCATAGTCCATATCTCTGAAAGTACTTATGTTAGACCACTGAAACTTGGTTAGAGGTTAGATGAGGTCGATCCCTACCACCTCAAAAAAAAACTAGGGTAACGAAAAAGGGGGCGTGGCACCTCCCATACGAATGAATTACTTCATAGTCCATATCTCGGGAAGTGTTTAGGTTAGACCACTGAAATTTCTTGAGGAGTTAAATAAGATTAATCCCATCATCTCCAAAAAAACTGGAGATAAAGAAAAAGGGGGCGTGGTTTCTCCTATATGAAGGAAACATTTCATAGCCCATATCTCTGCAAGTATTTATGTTAGACCACTGAAATTTGGTGAGGGTTTATATGTGATCGATCCCTAATACCTCCCAAAAAACTCGAGTTAACGATAAAGGGGGCGTGGCACCTCCCATACGAATAAAATACTTCATAGTTCATATCTCTAGAAGTATTTAGGTTAGACCACTGAAATTTTGTGAGGAGTTATATAAGATCAATCCCGGACACCTCCAAAAAAAACTGGGGATGAGGTGACTAAGCGTCAATATGGATGGGCGGCCGGTTCTGAATGCAACTCTGTATTTCCTTAACTCTGGTGACATTGGAGAGTGGAATCGCACTGGAACCGGCATCCAGTGTGGCCTACGTGAGCGCTGAGCGCTCTACTATTTTCCTCTTCTTTCATCAGCCGCCGACCGGACAACATCAATCCAGCAGCAGCAAATCTCCATATATCGTGGATTCTTACATCAATCAACTTCTCCAAATATACATAAGTATAAAATCTCCTACTTCCCTAAAGCTCCCTATTCATATATCTCTCTCGTAACTTCGGTTACTTAAATCAACATTTAATTAAAGTAAATTTAATTTGAATTTCTAATTAAATAATGAACTTGTACACTTGTAAAGTTTCATAAGAAGTTTCACCATACTTAATTGAATAAATAATTTGAATTATTAGTTGTAATATTAGAGTTAATAAAGATTAATGTAATTTATATTGAAAATCTCTAACTCTATTTCTCTTGGATTGGTTACTCTCAAAATCTCTATAAATCTCCCTTCCATCTCATACAGTCCACTAGTTCATCTCATAAAACCATAAACTTCTATCGAAGTTAAACATAAGGAAAAAGGGGGCGTGGTTTCTCCTATATGAAGGAGATAGGGATATGGTTTAAAATAGATATAGGGATCGGGTTAGAGAAACAGAGAGGGAAATAAATTTGTGGCAGGACAACGTCTGCCGGGTCAGCTAGTTCTAAATAGAAAATATATGTATGTCAAATGTGAAGGATATGTAAATTTTTTAAAATTTTTACGGAATTTGTATGAAAATTTTTACGAACGTGTCACAAAAAAATGTGTTTTTCCTATAAGTGAGTCTCTTACTTTGACGTTTAATTAGGGCTGCCAGACGTCCCCGTTTTAGGCCATTTGTCCCGGTGTCCCGGTCCAACCCTAAAATGTCCCGGTTTTTAAATCTAATCGATTGTAAGGAGCCATGATCTTTACCAACTATTTGGTTTGCTTATAATGCGCCGCTCCAACTAGTCTGAATGAAAGTACCAACTACCGACTTCAACTGTAAAACTCTAGCATCGCTAGATAGTTGCACATTGCATAGTATACATATTAGGGTGATTCAAATAAAAAAAAATTGTTTTTTTTTCGGTTTTACCCCCTGAAACTTTAGGTATTGATGAGAAAATAAGCCCTGCAAAAAATTAGCGCTCTAACTTAACCCTTAAGGGTGGCTATTTTTTTCGCCCTTTCCCATACATTTTGTATGGGGAAAAATGGTATTTTTTCAAAGTGAATTTTCTTTTAATTTTTGAAACTTTTTTGAAAATATTTTTACATACTCTTAAAGTTGAAGCTTTGAAGCTTCCAAAATGGTAAGCCATGTGCGAATATCTTAACTATTAAAATAGTAACAGCAATTTAAAATTAACTAAATTTTATACGGGTTACTGTGTATGTGTGTGCAATAGTACAAAATTCAGCCATTTTCAAATGGCTGCAATTATTTTAGTAGTTAAGATAATCGCACACGGCTTACCATTTTGGAAGCTTCAAAGCTTCAACTTTAAGAGCATGCAAAAATATTTTCAAAAAAGTTTCAAAAATTAAAAGAAAATTCACTTTGAAAAAAAAAGCCATTTTTCCCCATACAAAATGTATGGGAAAGGGCGAAAAAAAACCAAATACCGCAAAGAGGCAACTGATCTCCGCCGCTGAGCTAACAAATGCATTTAAGATTATTAATCACCATCAGTCCTTCAGCTCAATAGATTGCAGTACCAAACTAAATGCGCTCATGTATCCTGATTCGGAAATAGCAGCAAAGCATTCAGTTTGCAGGACCAAAGCAACAACTTTATTCAAAAATGTTTTGGCTCCGCATTCAGTAGCAAACTTTATAGATATTTTAATAAATAATGTGCCTTTTTATGGAATTTCAACGGACGCCAGCAACCACAAAGCCGAAAAAATGTTTCCATTGCTTGTTCACTTTTTCAAGGAAAAAGAAGGTTTACAAGTAAAATTATTAAAACTCACAAATTTACTTAATGAAACTGCAGATTCTGTAAGGTCATTTTGTGTAGACACATTAAGTCATCACAAAATACCATAACAAAACCTAGTAGCTTTTGGTGCTGATAATACCAATACCAACTTTGGTGGATGAAAAAGACAGGGCTAAATGATATATTTTGTAAATTAAAAAAAGTTTCAGGGAAAAGCATTGAGGGTTGCCCTGCTCATATACTTCACAATACAATTTCTAGTGCGGTGGATGTAATGCACTGAACCAAAAAAGTTCATGTATCCAATGAAAAAGTACATAGATTTTAAGAATTGTTCGTTAAAACCTCTCCCAAGAACTTTTTCGTAGAAATTTAAGAACATTTCCTAGAATATAAGTACTTTTTCGTAAAATATGTAAACAAATCCACAGAAAGCACGTATTCATTCTTAAATTGTAAGAAAATTTTCTTGGATTGTATGAATTTTTTCTTATATTTTAAGAACTTCTATGAAACTTTGTTCTTTAAAAAACATGTACGTTTTTGGTTCAGTGTGTCAATAGATGTAGAGTCTGTTATATTTAAGATATATAAATACTTTTCGATATTCACTGTGCGAACGGAGCGGCTTAAAGATTTTTGTGATAATGCGGACACAATGTATAGATCAATTCTTTCTTATAGTAAAAAAAATTTTCAATGTACACACACGACTTTTCTATAGTTTAATTATAGTATAGATTGAAGTAATATTAGAAAACTCAAATTTGAAATATAAAAAAATTAAAAATTTGGACAGTTTTAAAAAATGTAAGGTAAAAAGATTAGGAGAGCATTAGCATTTAAAAAAAAATGTATGTGAGTAGTAGTAATAGAGTAACCCTCCAATTATTTGCTCAAACAAGAGGATGGTATACTAATTTTCAATTCTGTGTTTTGACAATTCTTCCTTCCAAACTTCAAACAGGTACAAAAAATAACAAAAAACTTGAAAAGAGGGTACTACAAATAATTTAATGATGGATCACAACGACCGCATAAAAGTTATTTTTTCACATTTTTCAAAGTTTTGGCATAAACCGTTTCACGTAATTATTTCGGTGTTCGCTCGTATTTTCTTTGTTTTTTTTTAAATAGATTCGCATTATGATTTGATATTGTTGCAAGGCGTGGTTACGAACCGATTTTTATCATTAACCTCTCTAGATACCTACAACAAAAAACGGTGGGTAAAATTTCACTGCGTTATCTTCATTTAAACGAAAGTTATACCACAAAAACTTTTTTTGACGTACCTTTGGATGGAACCAGATGAACTATTTTTAAACGAGTTCGGTTGACTTTTAAACAAATTGACGAATATGCCCCAGTTTATCCTTTTATTTTCATTGCCGGGATTACAATTTAAATAGAAAGGGGTATTGTGGGTAAAGATTTTATTAGAAAAGTTCTTAATTATGTTACACAAATTTGCAATTTAAATAAACAAACAGAATAGAAAGTGATTTTATTCTTAAAATATATTTATTTATGTGTTGAACCACTCTTTTTTATTTTCAAAGAGGGGTTTCGTTTCTTTGATATTGTTACTGGAGAAAAGTATGAAGAACACTCGTACCTCTTGCGTTTAAAAAACAAAACAAAATTTATTTCTATTTTGTATTTTATATTTTTGTACATCGTTTTTGTAAGTAAAACAAAAGTAGCTCTAATGAAAAAAAAAATTCTGGAAAAGTAAGTAAATTATGGCATAGTTGATTTTCCAATAACTCATAGTCAAAAATGAAAAACCGTTTTTACCACGAGAGAAATATGCATTTTTACAGATATGTAATTACTTATGCCGAGTATCCACTTGGAAAAATGTAAACACTAAATTGGTCATAAGAAACTGTAACTGTTTTTCCTTCACGCGCGAAGATTTTATCTCAGATTTAAGCGAGTCACTTCAAATATTTAATTTTTTCATTATTCCTTATTATTATTTATTTATTTATTATTATTTTTTATTTTTATTATATTTATTTATTCTAGCATTATTTGCAATTTTTCACGTGCATCCCATAAAAACCTTTATATTATTATTCCCAGACGGATTACCCACCATATCCCGCGCGGATTGAAAAATGTTGCCGAGCCGTTGAAAGGCATTGGTTTGTTAATCGTCGAGATCTAAAACTGCTCGGCTACAGAGAAAAACTCATCAGCCGAGTAAAGTAGATTTAAGATAACTTAGACATTAATAAAAATTGGTTGACGGAAGATTGAGTATTTAAGATGCAGGGATAGAGAAAAATAAAAAGATAAATAGATAAGGTGAAATAAAAAATAATATATACAGACTACAAAAAGTTTCTACGTATTAAGGACAAAAAGAATAGATTCTTTTATACGGAAAAGCGAGTCCGAAACATTAAAAGTACTTGAATGAGAGTTATAATCTCGGCATAAACAGCGAAATGGTTCATTTAACTCAAAGTTCGTTCTACACTGTTTCAAGATAAGTGGTTTAAAATGACGTGATGGCCGAGAGGGTATATTGAAATTTACCTCGCTTAGAAGAAACGGGCTTGAGAGAGATCCATTTAATAACTTAATCATTAAAACTATTCCAAGCTTTTCCCTCCGACTGGAAAGGGTGTGAAGGTTTATGAGTTTCAAATAACTAGTTAAGGTGGTTGATTATACAAAGGATCCTAATGAAAATCTCTTAAAGGGTAAGAACACGTGAAGTGATAAATAGTAATAAATTGAGTACTTTTTCATGAAGTATACACTGTAGAAAATTAATCCCTAAAGGGGTTTTGAAAAATTTTGTTTTTTACAACAACAGCAATAATTTTTGTAATTTATAACGTTTTGTGAAAAAATCAATAACTCAGAAGATATTAGAGATATTCGAATGAAACTTGCAGGATTTATAGTTTAACACTTGTACTTTAATAATATTTTTAAAAGTTAAATATATTTACTTACTTCCATACTGTTAATTAAATTTTTTGTATGAAAATTTTTACGAACGTGTCACAAAAAAATGTGTTTTTCCTATAAGTGAGTCTCTTACTTTGACGTTTAATTAGGGCTGCCAGACGTCCCCGTTTTAGGCCATTTGTCCCGGTGTCCCGGTCCAACCCTAAAATGTCCCGGTTTTTAAATCTAATCGATTGTGAGGAGCCATGATCTTTACCAACTATTTGGTTTGCTTATAATGCGCCGCTCCAACTAGTCTGAATGAAAGTACCAACTACCGACTTCAACTGTAAAACTCTAGCATCGCTAGATAGTTGCACATTGCATAGTATACATATTATGGTGATTCAAATAAAAAAAATTTGTTTTTTTTTTCGGTTTTACCCCCTGAAACTTTAGGTATTGATGAGAAAATAAGCCCTGCAAAAAATTAGCGCTCTAACTTAACCCTTAAGGGTGGCTATTTTTTTCGCCCTTTCCCATACATTTTGTATGGGGAAAAATGGTATTTTTTCAAAGTGAATTTTCTTTTAATTTTTGAAACTTTTTTGAAAATATGTTTACATACTCTTAAAGTTGAAGCTTTGAAGCTTCCAAAATGGTAAGCCATGTGCGAATATCTTAACTATTAAAATAGTAACAGCAATTTAAAATTAACTAAATTTTATACGGGTTACTGTGTATGTGTGTGCAATAGTACAAAATTCAGCCATTTTCAAATGGCTGCAATTATTTTAGTAGTTAAGATAATCGCACACGGCTTACCATTTTGGAAGCTTCAAAGCTTCAACTTTAAGAGCATGCAAAAATATTTTCAAAAAAGTTTCAAAAATTAAAAGAAAATTCACTTTGAAAAAAAAGCCATTTTTCCCCATACAAAATGTATGGGAAAGGGCGAAAAAAAAAAAAAATACAGCAAAGAGGCAACTGATCACCATCAGTCCTTCAGCTCAATAGATTGCAGTACCAAACTAAATGCGCTCATGTATCCTGATTCGGAAATAGCAGCAAAGCATTCAGTTTGCAGGACAAAACAAACAACTTTATTCAAAAATGTTTTGGCTCCGCATTCAGTAGCAAACTTTATAGATATTTTAATAAATAATGTGCCTTTTTATGGAATTTCAACGGACGCCAACAACCATAAAGCCGAAAAAATGTTTCCATTGCTTGTTCACTTTTTCACGGAAAAAGAAGGTTTACAAGTAAAATTATTAAAACTCACAAATTTACTTAATGACACTGCAGATTCTGTAACGTCATTTTGTGTAGACACATTAAGTCATCACAAAATACCATAACAAAACCTAGTAGCTTTTGGTGCTGATAATACCAATACCAACTTTGGTGGACGAAAAAGACAGGGACTAAATGATATATTTTGTAAATTAAAAAAAGTTTCAGGGAAAAGCATTGAGGGTTGCCCTGCTCATATACTTCACAATACAATTTCTAGTGCAGTGGATGTAATGCACTGAACCAAAAAAGTTCATGTATCCAATGAAAAAGTACATAGATTTTAAGAATTGTTCGTTAAAACCTCTCCAAAGAACTTTTTCGTAGAAATTTAAGAACATTTCCTAGAATATAAGTACTTTTCCGTAAAATATGTAAACAAATCCACAGAAAGCATGTATTCATTCTTAAATTGTAAGAAAATTTTCTTGGATTCTATGAATTTTGTCTTATATTTTAAGAAAAACCACCGTGAACTTCTATGAAACTTTGTTCTTTAAAAAACTACGTTTTTGGTTCAGTGTGTCAATAGATGTAGAGTCTGTTATATTTAAGATATATACTTAAATACTTTTCGATATTCACTGTGCGAACGGAGCGGCTTAATGCGGACACAATGTACAGATCAATTCTTTCTTATAGTAAAACACGGTGGCTCTCACTGGTACCTGCAATAGAAAGAATTTTGCAAATGTGGAATCCGCTAAAAAACTTTTTTTGAATGAAAAGAATGCTCCTAAAGTTATTACGGACTTTTTTAAGAATGCTTTATCCGAAGTGTACATGTCATTTATTCATTGCCAATCGTTTTTATTTGAAAAACAAATTAAGAAACCTAAAAATCGGCTATATCAATTATCGAAGTGTAAAAACTTCGAAATGAAACTAAAGAAAGTTTAAAGTTCAGACATGAAAATAAATTTATAGGAAACCAAGCAACCACTATCTTAGAGCAGTTAAAGAAAAGAGGCGAATTTTAGATTTTGAAGATGATGTAAATAGGTTTTTTGATGTAGCAAATACTTACTTGGAAGAGTGGAGTGTCCATTTCAATGAATATAGCATTTTTAGTTGGATGACTTTGGAGAATGAACCAACTTGGCAAGAAGTCCAAATGACTGTAATGTATTTAACCCTAGAACACACACCCAGAAAATACCACGAAAAGACGCACCCGGGATACGTTTGTACCCGGGACCTTATTTTGCGCTTTTTTTAATGCTTATTCAACCGATTTCTATGATTTTTTTTTAAATGTATATTTTTTTATATATAACAAGTATTTTGTCTTTTGTTTCATTCGAATATTCCTACTGGTTCCAGCGATATGGGCAAATAAAGTCAGGACATGCAACAGTGGATTTTTTTTTGTTTTTGTTGTTGTCCTGATAAATGCAAAACAAAATAATATAATTTATAATAATATACTTGTAGAGTAACAACGAATACACATTTTGGTTTTTATTTCATTGAAATATTCTACCTGTTTCAAAAGATATGTGCAAAAAGGTCGCGCAAGGTATGGGTACGTAGGTAGCAAATACACTGGTATAACTGGGTTTTGTATTTTATATGCAGCTGCAAGGGTTGTTTGATATTTTGATTATTGTTTTGGTGCTCAAAAGTGTAAGAAGTGAAAATATAAGTGAAAATAAATATAACTGAAACTATAAATAACTGGATACGAAATGGCTTCAAGAAGAAACGAATATTTATCAAGTGCAGCATATAGAAGGTAAAAAATGTAAAATAAGCAACAATGTAAACATATACAAATTTTTTTTATTATGCAGGCTAACTGGGGAACAGCGAGAATCATATATACAATCTTTATTTGATGAAATTTGTGACGATGACGCTCCCTATGATTTTTACTCAGAAGATGAACAAGAAATTCAAATCAATGACATTGAAATTGATGATGACGATGCTGAAGTTTCGCAAAGTGCCGCAGAAGTATTACCTGATTATTCGGACTATGAGGATGATGAAGAAGAAGAAGTAGAAGAATATAATGAATTACCTGCTAGTGACGAAAAAATTGTTGCACGTGATGGTACTGATTGGATGAAAGAACCAAATGTAAGTCGTCAGGTACTCAGACAAAATATTATAAGAGAACGTTCTGGACCAGCTAGATGCACTGAAATGTTGTCAATAGAGCAAACATTCAAATGTTTCATGAACGTTCAAATGGCTGATATAATTATGCGCCACACAAATAAGTTAGCAAAAGAAACTTATGATGCTTACAACAAGGTAAGTCATGGACGCCTGTGTCAATAACAGAGCTGTATGCATTTTTTGGCAGACTTATAATGACTGGTGCGAACCATAGCAATGGAGAACATGTTCGAGATTTATGGACCGTCAAAAACTATCTTTTATATCGCGCCACAATGGGAGTCAACAGTTTCTGTTCGATATTGCGGTTCCTAAGATTTGACGATAAAAACACTCGTGTAACACGCTTACTAACTGATAAAGCAGCACCGATCAGTGAGTTGTGGACGATGATGAACAATAATCTTGCTGCACATTACAATCCCAGCTCATGCTTGACGATTGATGAACATTTATTTCCTTACCGTGGACGCACACGGTTTACGCAGTACATACCGTCAAAACCTGCTAAATATGGTATCAAGGTTTGGTGGATTTGCGATGCCACAAATGCATATCCACTGCATGGACAAATATATACTGGCCAAGCAGAAACTGGTAGGGAAACGAACCAAGGCGAACGAGTGGTGAAGGATTTGTCTGCCAAATACCAAGGAAGTGGCCGAAACATTACAATGGACAATTTGTTTACGACCTTGCCAGTTGCAGAACTGCTTCTCACCTGGAAACTCACGATCGTTGGAACTTTGCGCAAAAATAAATCATATATTCCTCAAGAAATGAAGCCGAACAAAAACAGGACAATTGTTTCAACGACATTTGGCTTCAAAAATAATGTGACAATGTGCTCTCATGTTCCCAAAAAAAATAAAGCAGTAATTTTGCTTTCGACCATGCATAATGATGCTGAAATAGCTGACAGTGGGAAACCTGAAATAATTGAATATTATAATCGTATCGTATAGGTGGTGTTGATCGAATGGACCAAATGTTTGCGGAATATCCAACACAAAGACAAACAAAACGATGGCCACTAGCGATGTTCTTCAACATGTTGGACATTACAGCTCTTGCAGCCTACATTGTCTACGATTTGAATAACCCTATGTTGCCTTGGAGATCAAACAAGCGTAAGCTGATCCTGCGCAGCTTGGCTGAAGCATTGTGTATGCCCATTATTGAAGCCAGAGCCATAAATCGTCAAATGACGCGAAATTTTTCGACTAAAATTGCTATTGAAGCATATTTCAACCGACCGGTGGAATCAATGGTGTCAACAGCAGCGTCAAGATCTGCCGCAGCGCGCACGCCAAAACCTGTCTGCGGATCTTGCTATTTATGTTACGCACAAGAGGAAAAACGCCGTAGAAAAACCAGAAAGCTGTGCGCCAAATGTAAGAAGCCAATGTGCCTTGAACATTCGGTAACATCAACAAATTGCTCTATTTGCCATGATTTTCCTTAGATATAAGATGCATTTTTATAATTTTTATAATAAAAGTCAATAATCTAATGTGTGAAATGAATATTTTTAATTTTTCAAATAAAAAAATAATATAAAAAATGTTTTTTTTTGATTATTATGAGGATTTTTACTATTGGGGTACAACCGTATCCCGGGTGTGTGTTTACGTATATAATGTGTTTGGAAGGCTGTAGCTCCTGAACCAATCTGGTTCAAATTTTGAATTTAAACTCAAAAATAAATAATCTTCCTAGATCCGAAGTTAGCGGTATAGAGGTATAGCGGTTCAAAAGTTACAACACTTCAAAGTTGAAAGTGGATACATTTGTATGTATTTGGGTGTGTGTTCTAGGGTTAAGTAAAAAAAATATAACAATTTCTGATGACTGCTTTAAAGAGGTAATATATTTAAAGCAATTTATAGAAAGTCAAACTGATGATTTTAAATGTAAAAATCTAAATGAAAAATGGCTTTATTTTTTACTAAAGAAAAGGAGAGAAAAAAAAATTACTTAAAATAGTTCAATATTTATATGCGATACCTGGTCATAATGCTAATGCGGAACGAATTTTTCTCTTATTTCATCTCAATGGACAAAGGAAAGAAATTCGTTGCATATCAGTACCTTAGAGAGTATTATTCAATGCAAATTCAACTTAAGACTGACTAGCACAGAATTTTACAATTATATTAAAAATAAGCCAGAAGTTTTGGAACAAGTTCTGCGCAACGAAAAATATATGTCTGTTTAATTTTATCCTTTTATACTTATGTAAAAAATGTTTCATTCACGAAACCTAGTATTTAAACATACATACATAGATATATATGCACCTACTTATTTATATAAACCACTTTAAAAGGATTTTGTTTTGATTTGTAGTTGTGATTAGCTTTTTTAGAGTACCTGGTTCTTTACGGTTTTATTTTTGGTTGTGTATTTGGGAGTGTTATTTCTTGAATTTTCAAAGTGTCCCGGTTTTGCCCAGGGTGACCTGGCAGCTCAAAAATTTGTTTTTTTTTAGGGAGTAATTAGAGATATTCTGGTTTGTAACTTAAAATTTAATTAACAGTATGGAAGTAAATAAATATTTTTAACTTCTATATATATTATTAAAGTACAAGTGTTAAACTATAAATCCTGAAAGTTTCATTCGAATATCTCTAATATCTTCTGAGTTATTGATTTTTTCACAAAACGTTATAAATTACAAAAATTGTTGCTGTTGTTGTAAAAAACAAAATTTTTCAAAACCCCTTTTGGGATTAATTTTCTATAGTATATACTTCATGAAAAAGTACTCATACCTCAATTTTTAAAACTCGGGAAAATGGGGGCTTCACTTCACGTGTTCTTACCCAAAGCAAAAAGTAAAAATTGTTTTTGGACTGATTCTAACCTATCTACATGGACTTGGTAGCGCGGTTCCAGACGATTGAACCGTATTCTAGTATCGGTCTGACTAATGTAGTAAAAAGAGCTTTAGTTACATAAGGGTCGCTAAATTCTTTAGACCATCGTTTTTTTTTTTTTTTGTAAACATTATTGTAGTAGAGATGTCGTTTATAAACAACAAGAACAGAATCGGGCCAATAGTGCTACCTTGAGGAATACCTGACGAGACATGAATAACATCGGAATAAGTAATGGGTGACACACTTTGTCGAAAGCTTTACTGAAATCAGTGTAAATAACGTCAGTGTGCATATTTTTGAGACATGAGTGGTAAATTCAAGTAAATTAGTAACTGTCGATTTTCCCGAAACCGTGTTGGCAATCAGCAATTAGAATAGATATTGGAATCGCAAGTTGGTTTGTAATAATAGCTTCAAACAGTTTTGGGATAGCAGAAAGCTTTGCTATGCCGCTATAGTTATATATGGAAGACCTACTCCATCTTTTATGAAGTGGTAGAAGAAAAGATTCTTTCCATGCGGATGGAAATATGCCGCACTTTAAGGACAGATTGAAGAAATTGGTGAGGGGCTTGTAAATATATTTTGCTCATTTTTTTCAAAAGAACAAGTAGGAATTCTATCAGGACCATATTTACTGGATTCTTTTAAAGTACTAAGGTAAGATAAAATATCTTTAGCGCATATGATTGGAGTATTAATTAAATTGTTTCCGTGTAGTTTATAAGGATAAATATTAGAGTGTGAATTGGTTACGTTAGAATAGTTCGAACTGAACAATTTTGCAAAGGAATTTGCGATATCATGATTGTCGCTAGATGAGAGGTGTATCATTTCTTTACGGTTTTATTTTTGGTTGTGTATTTGGGAGTGTTATTTCTTTAATTTTCAAAGTGTCCCGGTTTAGCCCCAGGGGGACCTGGCAGCTGAAAAATTTGTTGTTTTTTTAGGGAGTAATTAGAGATATTCTGGTTTGTAACTTAAAATTTAATTTAATGATATTTCATGGCTGAGGGAAACCCAAATACTTTACGCTTAGAGTTTACAAAACCATAAAATGACTTCGGATTAATAATAATGTTTTGTTTTATCTTAGAGATATATGCCTTGTAGCACCTTTTATTCAAATCGACGTACTTCTATCGTAGAGTGGAATACTTTAAGTAATGTTTATTTAATCCTGTTTTCTTAAATAACTTAAATGACCGTGTCTTTTTATTTTGGAAAAATTAAAATCAAAACTAGATTAGATTAGATTAGATTTATTTCATTTCCTTTCATGATTAACATATGTATGTATATAACAATGGTAACTTAAATTAAGGCCATTAAGAATAAAAAAAATGAAAGAAAAGGTGAGGCATTCTGTAAAAATTATTGATATTTTAGTATCGAATGCCATTTTCAAAAAATAAATTTCATGAACATTTAAAAATGTGTGTGGGGTGAATTTCACTATTAATAAATTAAATTATACAAATTCTATGTACATGATTGAGAAAAAGAATAACAATAACAATTATAATAATAACAACAGATTTTCTTCAAATTGACTAAGTCATACGATTCAGCAAAATTTTGATGTCATCGTGTGATTGCTCCAAAAGAAATGATTTAACCTTTATTAAAAATTCCCGCAAATTTCTAATGACGCGTATCGACGCGGGTAACGCATTAAACATCTTACAAGAAACAATACTGAAGAAGTTATTGAAGTGAGTTGTACGCGATGTGGGAACATAAACAAGACCGTGTGAGTTTTGCCTCAAGTTATAGCTATCCGAGACCAGGCTATGTAAGTACCCACAGCGAAGGAAAAATATTTTCAATGTCTTGTAGTAGTACATGTGCCTTACGGGAAGAATTTTCAAATCTCTAAACAGGTCGATGGTATGATGAAGACGATTCACACTGCATATCTTTCTTATAACACATTTTTGAAGAGTTAAAAGCTGCTGGATTTTAGTATTAGGTGCACCACCCCAACAGGTTATGCCATATGCGAGCTTAGAGTGAACTAAGGCGTAATAAATAGTTTTAAGTGTTGCGTTTGAGCAAATCTTTCTCAGGCTATAAAAATGCCGAACGATAGATCGCATGTACGACTTTAATCGAGATATATGAGCAGCCCAACTCAAGTTTTGGTCAACAGAAACACCCACTACTACTGGAGTCGGGTTGTGTATTGTTATCATTGCTTATGGTTTCGTAGACTATCTTTAAAGAAGGATGGGAAAGGTCTTCTGGTAAGACCAGAGGAACACAACTATTGAGAAAGAATTTATTTTGATCATCAACGTAAACTAAACCTATTAGCAGTAATATTTATTTGATTGAGGCCCAGATCGGAAATGCCATCCAAAAAGTCAGTGTATCCCGGTTTGGATGAAATTGGAACAATGCTTACATCAAATAAACTCCATGAAATATGAGGTAGGTTGAAATCTCCCAAGACAATCATCGAATCACAAGGGTTAATCATTACATGAACAGTTTTGAGTAGGGAGATATGCTGCATGTAGAGAGAAATATCAGATGTTGGATGAATGTAGGAAACAGATAGGTACAAATATATGCTGTTAAGCTTAATTCGGATTCATTTGAACTCGATAGAATCTATGAGAGGTAAATAAACTCTGAAATTAAGGAGGTATGAACGGCAAGAAGAACTCCACCCCCGACTCTGTTCAAGCGGTCATTTCGGTATATTTGATATGTATTAGGTGAAAACTCAGCATTGAAAACATGAGGTTTCAGCCAAGTTTCGGTAAATTCCAGTGTAGAGATTTTTAAAAAAGTTAACTTTGTGTTTAAACCTCTAACATTGTGATAGAAGTAATTTACTGACTTCAGTTTTTTGATTCAACATTACTACGATCGATTCCGACAACATTTTGATCACTCCTACTCGGTCTATTTTCAAACTCTTTTACCAGAGTTCCCAGAGGCCAAAAAGAGTATCTGAAAACAGCTTCCTAGTTGGTGGTTCAGACTCAATGGTGATTGTTGGAGGCTCGATCTCAATAGTTGGAGCATCTAAGTTTCTCCTAGGAGAGATCCTTCTAGGAGGGTTATTGGAACGGAACGTACCAGGAGTGGGAGAAGCTAAATCTATAAGTTCAATCGGTTGAGGTAATTTCGAGGTTATTAAATTCGGGGTTGTTGAAGTAGTTGACGAATCCATGGGAAGTTGGCGCATGTTTTTGAGGCCATCAGCACCAGAAATGTCTTCGAAAAGTTTATGTTGGACAATTCACAAGGGATGTCGTATTCGTCTATCATTGTATGTTTCCATGGTTTCCAATATAATTTTTTTGAAAAATAGACAAATAGCACGAAATACTAGAGGTTGTGAATTGCGTAAATATTTGAAAGATAGTGTCATATTTTGCGAATTTCTCGCTTAGAAATGTAAAATCTTTTCGGATATCAGAAAACCCGTCCCTGGTGTGCCTGAAGATTGTACAAAGTTCAATTTCTTTCGAACGACATCTGGTGCAAGAGCACCGCAGTCCCTTTTCCTCAGTAATAACGTCAGCAATCAAGCCCGGCCATTAACCCAAGGACGGCGTGTCCACTTCCTCCGTGTAAAACAGATGTAGTGGGGAGTTGTAGAGCTTCTCTAAGCTTGCTTGGGATAGAATTTACACTCACGGCGTATATGTATAAAAATAATTTGTTAATGAAAGACATAGCCTCAAAAACTGAAAGATAACCGGAAAATTAATATTTAATGATAACCTGGCAGTTTAAGGGCTATTATAAATGCCTTGCCATAAAAAAACATAACTGAGAAAGAAATTGGAGAAAATGATAGTACTTTCAATAAATGTATTAAATTAATAAAATTAAATACAAACTAGCTAACTTCGGGATAATGTGGAAAAGCTAAGCGATTTATTTAAAATTAGTGCAAGGTTCGGAGATTGAATGTACCATCTCTGGTTTCTTCGTACCCATTTATGTTTATTTTACACATATTTTAGTATACACTTAAGACTATTTCTGGCTTGCCTCTCATCTTCATTAGACCGTTCATAGCTTTAAATTCCTTTTAACGAGCAATTTTTTTGTATTTGCTCGTTCTTTTGAAGTGAAATCAGAATATTCCCCGACTTGAACGCCCATAAGTGAAAAAATACTATGACAATTATGTTCCTATCTACTTAAAGTTACTGCTAAAGGGGGTTTTATACGATATGTTTTATCATCTGTACCTGTCCCGTTTTCGATCCATATGTACTCAGATGTGTGCCACATTCGCTTAATTTACTTTGCGTTTACATGCTATGTTCAATGGAAATATAAACAGTTATTCTAGTATTCGGACAATTGACTTGTCAGAAGAACTTTCACTTTTGTATTTACACGTTTAGATTCTGTATCCATACATAAAAACTGGCATATACATATGTACATCTGACAAAACATATCGTGTAATTCGTCTTTAAGTCATCTATGATATTAATTCGGGCTAAAACATTTTTTTCTTTTAAAACCAGCCTCCACCTGACAACTTTGAGCTAAGTCCACCAATACCCTTGCCCAAAAGATTTCCAACACGGCCGGCAACAACGTTAGTCACGGCAGCTGCTTGTGTGGCTGCGACTTTCTGCTTTGGCGTGCTACGTGCAGCTCCGTTACCAGAAACATCTTCACTCGCAATATCCTCTTCGTCATCTACTTCTTGACCAGCATTACTATAAAAAAAGAAAACAAAATATTTAATTTATTTTAAGTAAAGAACGGACACTGTTCTGCTGTTACACAGTGCTCCTGAACGAAGAAAAGTTGGCCTAATCTGACACCAAAAACTGAAAATGCCACATCGTCAGGGATGCTGTCCTGATCACGAATCACTTCGTATTCAAATCCTAGCAGCTCCTTTCTGAAAAATATGCTCTTTTGTTTGCATCTTTGTTCATATATTACTACTTTAGTGCACTTAATTACAGGTTATGTGGCATTACCTCGAATTAACATAATTTTTTTTACATAATGTTAAAAAGTATATATGTATCAACAACATATAAATTTTTCTGAACGTATACATAAGCTCGTTATATCGCTCTTTTGCTGCAACATCGTCATAACTCAAAAAACTCAAATTTTGAGTTAACATGACTAATATAGCGGAAATAATATGTTTGGTCAACTGGCAAATTATTATATCCGAGGTTTTAACATTTCACGCAGCCTCGCGATAGAATTAATTACTTATCCCATATAATTATAAATCAATTCGAAAGCTAAAAATGCGTTTTCTGTAATATCACATTGTGAGGTGGGTTTTGTCGCGGCTGAGGTAAACTCAGCCTATCCAGAGTCGAGTAGAGGTCCCACGAACCCCTACCAAATGATAACACGATTTAGTTGTTGTATTGATTTAAAACACAGGCAAACACACGCCCACGATTCGGGCTTGACCTGTGTACCGATATTGTTAGATCGAAGAGAGGGAAGAATAGGGAGGCGAGATGAGAGATGACAGTTGCGGTAGCGTAAGAGCCGGCTGGCGGTAGCGTTGGTGTTTACACGGTAGCGGATTGCTGCCCTATCTGGCGTATACCTATAAGAGTATCTTGGTTAGTGATAGTCGGCTGTTTACATGGTTGTGGGGGAGGGGGAGACACCATACTCCCCTCAGAGAGCTTCGGACTAGAGTCCTATCATTCCTGAGTGGCGTACTGGCGTGCCCCTTTGCATTACACCTGGCACCTAATTAGGGAGCGGGAGAATGTGGCAATCCTCGGCTACCCTGTATAATGTGAACACACGCATACCTAACTAACTGCTGGGGGATTCCTTAAGCTGCCATTACCGATACTTAGCATAGACTTGACTTGACTTTAGAACTGTCACTTATCACTTAGAAAAATAACAAGAGAGCACACTAGCCAGTTTCAAATAAGGGTAAAATTTTCCCCTCTGGAATTGCTTTTTAAAAGTAATTATGTGATTTTTAACATATAACTCTGTAAGAAGTACAATCCCGATGGATTTTTAGAAGGAAAGGTTTGCCCTTGGAGCAGAAGGGAGTTCCATAAGCCAGGATGGGAGGCCCCCGCTTACCACGGGCCCCTTTGATACCCTCTGTAGGGAAGGGAGTTGTTAACTCCAGCTTATCTATAGGAGTATGATTTTCTATGGCGTAATTCTGATCATAGCTGGGGAACTTCGATTAGAATTAGTAACACTGGATCACAAATTCCAACTTTTTTTCTGCACCAGAGACGCCATAGTGAAATTCCTATGTAAAATCACGTCCTAATTCCGAAAATCAAAGTTATTTTTACTTGAATGGTACCGTTTTTGAGATATTTACGATTTACCGTTATTTCAAAAAACAAAAAAGATGGCTCCACTTAATCGTGTATATCTCAAGAACAAATTGAGCTATTCGAAAACCGTTTGAAAAATTTGAAAGCTTATAAAATTTAGTATAATCAGTACATACAACACTTTTTGCTAGGTCCTGCAGATTCAAACATAGTGAACAATCATTACGGATTTTTAAAATTTTTTTTGTAAAAAGATAAAAAAATTTGTACTTTGCGAGGAAGCATCTCGAAAACTTTTTGTTTTTTAGCAGATATTTTCCCCCTCTCTAAGCACTGTTTTATTACAAAAAAAAACAAGCTATCAGTGAACAAAATCGATGAACTAATACAAAAGTTATAAGCATTCAAGTAAATATATCCATTTAATACTTAAGTACCCTACAAATAATAGCATAAGTACATATGGTTCTGTCTTAACTCTATGATCTTATTTTATAATTGAAAAAGTTATGTGTCTTGTTTTGACGCTTATTTAGATTAGGATCGGTTTCTCTTATGAGAAACCAACAGTAGTCGCCCATCATAGCGACATCCCAGAATCCTTGATACCGACTTTCAATCACTTTCATTTGCTGGTGAAACCTTTCGCCATGCTCGTCACTTTCGTCGCCAAGATTTTGCGGGAAAAAATTTAAGTGGGAGTGTAAGAAATGAAGTTTTAAAGACATATTTACTCCTGAAAGAAAATAAAAAAGTAAATTAGATAAATACATAAGTGACACATTAGTATATAATTTTCTTAGGCTGGATTTATCTTTCAATTCAGAACAAATTTTTTGTTTATATTTTTCCCGTTCTTGTTTGTTCGGAACTGGACGATGAATTCAGATTTATGGCTATATATTCTCATGTAAATTTATGTAATATATAATTTATTATAATATGTTTTTTTATTTACCCATTTCCGCATAGTTTTTGATTAAGTCGTTCACTATCATCTCGTAGTTAGGACTTTTGTGTTTGCCTAAAAAAGAAGTAACGACCTTTTCAAAAGAATCTCACGCTGCTGCCTCCACTGGTGACAATAGTTCTGGTAATGACACTGTAGATACGCTCGCATAGGTTACTTTTCTGGACTTTCCAACCCCAAGTACTTTTGTAGTACAAATATAGCAGTCCGTTGAATGGCAAGTTGGTTCCCTCCACTTCATTGGTGTAATAAATTTCACACGTCGCCTAAATAGATAGTTTCAGAAATTAGTCAGCTATGCATTAAAAGGGAACAAATTCCTAATTTTTACAACGTACCTTTTTGTTCCGGTTTCCGTAGAAATCAATTCGACTCGGCATGTGGTGCACACAGTGTTCGGTGTCCATGGTTTTTCATTGGTTTTAGGCTCAATTCCAAAACACTTATAGTATGTAACTTTCAAAGGATTTGAAAACACACGTCTCATACTTTTAACAATAAATTGACCGCAGATGAAACAGAACATATCTGGATCATTTGTACACTCAAACTCTCGCGCCCTTTTATTCATTTTTTATTTTTAAGTAAATGACGAGTTATAAACTGCAATTATAAACTGAACAGTATCCGGCGAGCCTTGCAGATATTATGAAGGAACAAGGCGCATGTACTCTTATTTATACTTAGATCCAGTAAAAATTCAAGCCTACCTAAACAAAAAGGTTCCCTAGTTCTACAAAGAAAACACTACCTGCCTCAAAAATATGCTCTTGTTTAAAATGTACCTAGGTTTGAGAAAACGACACTAACAGCTTTTTGTATCTAATAACTTTTCGAAAATCTACCTGCTAACTAACTGATATACGAATACTAACACATATGTACCAGTAGGGTACTTCAGCATTAAATGGATATATTTACTTGAATGCTTATAACTTTTGTATTAGTTCATCGATTTTGTTCACTGATAGCTTGTTTTTTTTGTAATAAAACAGAGCTTAGAGGGGGGGGGGGGGGGGGGGAAATATCTGCTAAAAAACAAAAAGTTTTCGAGATGCTTCCTCGCAAAGTACAAATTTTTTTATATTTTTACAAAAAAAATTAAAAAAATCCGTAATGATTGTTCAATATGATTGAATCTGCAGGACCTAGCAAAAAGTGTTGTATGTACTGATTATAGTAAATTTTATTAGTTTTCAAATTTTTCAAACCGTTTTGGAAGAGCTCAGTTTGTTCTTGAGATATACACGATTAAGTGGAGCCATCTTTTTTGTTTTTTGAAATAACGGTAAATCGTAAATATCTTAAAAACGGTACCATTCAAGTAAAAATAACCTTGATTTTCGGAATTAGGAGGTGATTTTACATAGGAATTTCACTATGGCGTCTCTGGTGCATTTTGGCTGTAAACCAGTGTAATCATTACGATTAGAAAAAAAAGTAATCTAATCAATTAGATTTTTTGATTCCTAATGTTTTAGTTTACTAATTGATTAGATTAGAAGTAATTAAAAATCTAATGGCGATTGGCGATGATTAGCATATCTAATCAAAACTAATCAAAAAAAAATTGATTGGATTTCACGATTAGTTTTGATTAGATCAATTATTTGAAATATTTTTGTGGTTCTTTTTCGTTTAATTCATAAAGTAACAAACTTCAAAGAAGTTTTATTCAAAATTTCATTAACATTATATGTATCACAAAAAGTTTATATTCGACTTCATTACTACCAACTTTTCAAAAGAAAAGTCAGACAATGAATTCCGTCTTGGGTTATTGACTATTCCAGCAAATGAAAACAGCCTTCGACAGGCGCTGATGACGTAAGCGGGGTATTGAACGCTAGACACGCTTCCTTCAGTGCACCATATTTCTTCCAAATTTCAGGACCTGCGTCGGGTCATTCAAATACGCGTATAGCTGATTGCTAACCACTTCTTTGAAATCGTTTGACCCGGTTGGTGAAATTGGTGTTTTGGCAATTAACGCCTCTTCATCATCTTCTAGAACCAGAAAAATATTTAGTTCGAAAAATCATAAAATATTGATAAAATTACCTTCATTATTGAAATCATAAAAAGAGCTTTCATAGTCTAATTGAGGCACGACTGTTTCAAAACATGTGGAATCATTTTGGAAGAAAGTGCTTTTTACGTCAATCACCCGTTTACTGATCTGCTCATGAGTACAGTCAGGTGAAGTTTTTGGTATAACCCGCAGCCATTTCATTTTCACATTTGGTGTCAATGGTGTTTTTTTGGTAATTTTAGCAGTTTATTACTCAAAGAAAATAACGCAGGAATAATACAACCATATTTCACATTATAATAATATTGAAAATCACTTGATGTAAAAGGAGACAGATTCAGCTCACCGAAAAGCTCATTCAATTTCTCCTATGAACAACGAATGTGCGAAAAGGTGCAAAGAGGCGTGTGTACCATGAAAGCTCAGTGCTCTCTTCTCTGCTTCTGAATCTTTAACAAAAAAAAAAACGAGATTATATGGGTCGTTTATTATATTTACAACTAAAAAATAGATTGGCCTGAAATATTTTTTTATAAACAGGTTGACCTTGATGCAATATTATGAAATATTCAAAAATATTTATATCATGTGAATAAATTAAGTATACAAAAATAAATAATTTTTTTTTACAAAGATATTTCCAAATGTTCATCTAATCACAACTAATTGAGAAAACTAATTGATTTTTTTTTTTGATTAATTTTGATTAGATATGCTAATCGTCGCTAATCGCCATTAGATTTTTGATTACTTCTAATCTAATCAAGAAGTAACGATTAGAATAGCCTTCTAATCCTAATTTAATCAATTACTTTACAAAAACAAAATTTCTAATCCGATTACTAATCATTAGGATTACTAATCATTATTCCACAGCTATGATTCTGATACATACTGATCTGGATATAAAGCGATGCAGAGTTCCAATTATCAATATGTCACAGGTAGTGCGACGAATGAAAAATGCCATGCTTATTATTGGCATGCACTTTTATGTGCCCAGCATGTGGTATGTGTGGTTGTTCGCTGCTGGCTTTGGTATGCTGTGTGCGGGTGGTTGCTCGCTGTACGTGGCGATCGCGAACCCTATGCTGTGTGCAGAGGGGAAAGGAGGAGTTATAATTATGTAGATTATTGTGACGTGGCTTATATAAATTCTTCGGTATTCAGGAGTTTTGTGGCCCTGTGGCCTGCACTACCTTGGACAAAGTCCCGGTCGTGGCTCGGCCGTCGTGAGTGTGTGTCTGTGGTTCGGTGTGTTTTATTGTAAAAAAACATTTTCTGTCAATCAATTTTTTTTTGTTTCAAATTTGTTACATGTTTGTAATTCAGTTTGGTTTGGATGTATATTATTGTATATCAGAGTATCAGAGCAAGTACTCTAAATGTTCGCTGTGAAACATAAACAGTTTATTAGGTTTCTAATTTCACCTATTGTCCCACGCAAAGATCTATATATGTAGATATGTGCAATTGCACTGCCAAGCGGCTACACGCTTGGTATGTGTGCATGTGTGTATGATCGCACTGAGTATGCACTGAATTGGACACCGAGCCATGCACATATGAATGCATGTAAATATGTGCATGGCTGGAGTCTCATTTAGCTTTAAGGATTATAAGTAAATATGTAACGTAGTAAATAAGTAGTACATAAGAATTTTAGGGTATAAATAAGCTTCTGAAGTTCAATAAAGTCAATCATTGACATTCGGCACTTCGCGGTGCTTGGTCAAAATAATTTAAATTCTTTTCAATACTTTTCATGGCGATCCTGCCAGTGATACTGCAGGCCAATTGCTCATTCTAGCAATTGCCTAAAATTCACTGCGGGGAAAACCGGCAAAAGTTGTAAAGTAAAAATTGTAAATTTAAAAAAAAAAAAAAATTGTTTTTCGGCCCAACAAAATAACTTGGACAAATTATGGTCACTGGTTGGTGCTGATAAATTTACCGAATTACAGAAAGAGAAAAACAAAAAAGGGCGCCCGTCATCGATTTGGTGCAAATCATTTACCACAAACTGTTGGGATATGGACATCTGCCAAAGCAGCCCGTGATAGTAAAAGCCAAATATTGGAATTGAATGCAATTGAATGAAGAAATTGAATCTCAGGACAAAGCAGCGCGCAGAGAGAACGTGCAGAGAGAAGTGGAATATAGATCGTTATTATGGTTGAACTCTAGATAACTTGCTGATCGTATGGTACCGTCATAAGCGTGCAGAGAGAAGTGGAAATAGATCGTTATTATGGTTGAACTCTAGATAACTTGCAGATAGTATGGTACCGTCATAAGCGTGCAGAGAGAAGTGGGATAATTACTAAGAGCGGTGGAAACAAATAAGATCGGTCATCATACAAAAGCGCTAAAGCAGTCTTAGATAAGTTATTTATGTACACATTTAAAAAAAAAAAAAAAAAAATTTTTTTTTGTAGATAAACATTCTGGACGGCCTAACGGCTGCCTGCCCGACAAGCAAAAATTAAATTTTTTGCTGTATAAACTCAGCAATTAAATTGATATGTCCCAAGAAGAGGACATAGTCACACAAACCCAGTTTGATCAAGTCTTTTCTAACGCGGTTAGGTTGGCTTTGGAAGCATTAGAAAAAATTAGACAAGAACAAGTCAGACAAGGCCCTAAGCCGCTGACAATTGAAGAATATAATAAAAGAAATAAGGTTCGAAAAATTGAGGAGCCAAAAATTCCAGAGCCAATCAAGCTAAAGAGAAAAAGAGGAGGTAAAAAATTCAATAATAGAAGAGAATTAGCTCAACTATACGAAAAATTTAATCTGAGTTCAAATCGGGCAGAAAAAATACAATTAAGAAAAGAAATTAGAAAGTTGAGAGACAGAATTAATGAAGAAAGAAAGTAATAAATTTTTTGTCTTTTGAAAATTTTTTTTTTGCTAATGTCTAAACGTTATATTAAAGGCCCACTGGCCACAATTGAGGAACTTCAAAAAGAAGTTGATGAAATGTATAAAGAGCCAGATTATGAAAAGGAATTAATTTGGTTGACCAAATTTTGGAAAGACATTGGCATGCCAAGGGAACCAACTCTTGAAGATATAACAAATCCTTCCACCAAGGAAGAAGAATTAATAAGATTAATGAGAAGTTGTGGATTCAAGCCTTATGGAGAATAAATAAGAAAAATGTAAACATTAAATATTGAATTTTTGCATATTTCTTTTAAAATGGGAAGCAAGGAATCGAAAGTCACTGATCCAAATGCTAACGTGGTAAACACAGTTCAGATAATAGACCACACTGAAGCTTTGGATGCCATAAAAATTTACCTTTTTATCATTGCTGTCATCAATGCAGTGAACTTATTCTTGAGATTTTACTCAACCCACAACAAAATTCTGAAAAAGAAATACCAGAGCCGCACTGGCGGTCTGGATAAAGTGTAAGTATAAAGTCTCGTTTTTCTCTCAATGGAGAAATGGGAGGAAATCTCAAGGGAACTCATTGAAAATAAGGTAAATGCAGAAAAGTCATATAAATGCATATGTAAGAACACAGATATAAAAACAGAGACTGTAAAGAAGCATCTAAATGTTCTACTGTCATCACTAAATAATTTAGGAAAACTCTTACGCAGAGTCTATCAAATTCTAACAAAAGCGCATCAAACAGAATCCTACCAAATATTTTCGAGCGTTAGATACAAATTGGTATCCTCGTTATCCAGGTATACCATTAATGTTGAAATACCAACCTCCTACGAACGACATATAGAGATCGATTTCGACACTTGGTTGTCCGAAAGTGAGTCAGATAGTGAGGAAGAACAAAAGGTACATACAGATGCCAATAAATCCGCTCAAACTGAGATTGTTGAGCGAGAAGAAACATCTTCACAAACAAATATCGTAACACCAGTTGAACAAAACTCCCAAACAGACATAAACATGGCGCAAACAATGGTAGCGTTCATTAAAACTGCGTCATCGATCTTGCCTGAGTTCGATGGCAAACCCGAAAACTTATCCAGTTTTCTGGACGCCCTTGATATCCTCGAGCAAATCAAAGAGACACATGTCAATGGTACAATCTTTTACAAGAGCGTGCAATTGCTGGCGTATGCCGATGATATTGATATCATTGGCCTTAACAACCGCGCCGTATGCGCTGCCTTCTCTGGACTGGATAAAGAAGCGAAAAAAGTGGGTCTTGCGGTCAACGAGGACAAGACGAAGTATTTGCTGTCATCAAAGAAAGAATCGGCGCACCTGCGCCTTGGCAGCCACGTCACTGTTGATAGTTACAAATTTGAAACTGTGAGGGACTTCGTCTATTTGGGAACCAGCATTAACACCGAAAATAATATCAGTCTAGAAATCCAACGGAGAATCACTCTTGCGAACAAGTGCTACTTTGGACTGAGTAGGCAATTGAGAAGTAAAGTCCTCTCTCGAAGAACAAAGATCGCGCTCTATAAGTCTCTCATCATACCTGTCCTGATGTATGGCTCAGATTCATGGACAATGTCAAGAGAAGATGAGATGGCCCTTGGAGTATTTGAGAGAAAAGTTCTCCGGAAGATTTATGGTCCTTCCCGTGATGCCGACGGCGAGTATCGAAGGAGATTTAACGATGAGCTGTACGAGCTTTACGCAGATCTGACCATAGTCCAGCGAATTAAAGCCCAAAGGCTCCGCTGGCTGGGTCACGTCATGCGAATGGACAAAGAAGCTCCAGCCCAGAAGGTTTTCCAATCGTCACCCGAATTCGGCAGCAGAGGAAGGGGGAGGCCTCGACTGAGATGGAAACAACAGGTGGAGGATGACTTGAACTCCCTTGGGGTTTCCAATTGGCGTCAGTTATCGCTAAAAAGGAATGACTGGCGTGCTTTGATAGGCGACGGCCAAAATCGCTTAGGCGGTTAAGCGCCAATAAATGATGATGATGATGAGGCTGTCGCAGTATCCATGATAAAGACAAAGTTAAAAGGCACAGCCAGAAACTTTATTGGTTCTGAAGCGTCCATAGAGGAAATAAAGCGAAAACTAAAAAGTGCGTTAAAGGGTGAGTCGGTAGAAGTTTTAACTGCAAAACTCTTGAACATCCAGCAGCGCAGTAAAACTGCAAATCAGTACACTGCTGAGATCGAAAAACTCACAAAATCATTGGAAGGAGCATACATATCTGACGGTAGTAAATTCAAATCAAACCTTTATTAGAATAATTAATACAACAGATAAAAATGCAACCATTCAAAATTTCAAAATTAACACAGAAGATTTAAATGATTACACAATAATAAAAACTAAATCTGAATCAATAGAAAATAAAAAGGAAAAATTAGAAAGATTAAATAAAAATTTGCCACCTTTCGCTAGTCAATCACTTAACACACTATGCTCAGAATTCATCGATATATTTTCATTAGAAACAGAACCAATTACTACTAATAACTTTTACAAACAAAAATTACATATGAAAGATAGTACTCCTGTATATATTAAAAATTATAGATTACCCCAAGCCCAAAAAGGTGAGATTAACAAACAAATTAATAAATTAATTGAAGATGACATTATAGAGCCGTCTATGTCAGAATATAATAGCCCCATTCTCCTGGTACCGAAAAAGCCGTTGCCAGGAAAAAACGATAAAAGATGGAGATTGGTAGTCGATTACCGACAAATAAATAAAAGATTAACTGCAGATAAATTCCCATTACCAAGAATTGATGATATACTAGATCAATTGGGTAGAGCTAAATATTTTTCATGGCTGGACTTGATGTCGGGCTTTCATCAAATTGAGTTACATAAAGACTCTAGGAACATCACATCGTTTACGGCGGACGATGGTACATATCGTTTCAAAAGATTGCCGTATGGTTTGAAAGTAGCCCCTAACTCATTTCAGAGAATGATGACTCTCGCATTTGCAGGTCTTAAACCATCCCAAGCTTTTCTATATATGGACGACTTAGTAGTATTGGGATGCTCCGAAAAACATATGATTACAAATTTAAGAGATGTATTTTCTACTTGCAGAAAATATAATTTAAAATTACATCCGGATAAATGTTTATTTTTTAACCAAGAAGTCACTTATCTTGGACATAAATGCACAAATAAAGGGATTTTACCTGATCCTAGCAAATTTGAAGTTATTTCAAACTATCCAATTCCAAAAAATGCTGAGGAAGTTAAACGATTTGTAGCTTTTTGTAATTATTACCGAAGATTTGTTCCAAATTTTGCAGCTCATTCTAGAATTTTAACAAGATTATGTAAAAAGAATGTTTCTTTTGATTGGACAAAGGAATGTCAAAAAGCTTTTGTCTACTTGAAGGAGGCATTAATACACCCAAATATTTTGCAATACCCAGATTTCGATAAAGAATTTTGTATAACAACAGATGCCAGTGGATTTGCCTGCGGCGCAGTTCTTAGTCAAGAATATGAAGGCAAACAACTACCAATTGCCTATGCGTCAAGAGCATTCACAAAAGGTGAAAGCAATAAAGCCACAATTGAAAAAGAGTTGGCAGCAATCCATTGGGCTATAGCTTATTTTAGACCATACGTTTACGGCAGAAAATTTTTAATTAAAACAGACCATCGCCCCTTAACATACTTATTTTCGATGAAAAACCCCTCATCGAAATTAACTAGAGTTCGGCTGGAGTTGGAGGAATATGACTTTGAGGTGGAGTACATAGCTGGAAAAGAAAACTATGTTGCAGATGCACTATCACGCATAAATATAAATGACTTAAAAGACATGTCAGTAAAAGCATGTCAAATAATGAAGGTTACGACTCGATCGCGAACCAATAAAAATTCCAATAATAAAAATTCCAATAATGAAAATATTAATGAAAAATGTCACAATGAGAACCCAAAAATTTATGAAGCGCTTAATAAATGTGAAGTAAAAAAGCTAGCTCAGCTCGTTTTCGATCCCCCGAAACTGCAGTTCAAAAGAGGAAAGAAAATTTGTAGCAAAATAGATATTAATGATTCAATTGTTGAGGCGAAGATTGATTTAGGTCAATTCTTTGCCAGGCTAATGAAAGAGGCCGACAATTTGAAAATAAATAAATTACAGTTGTCCTTAGGAGACAAATTGTTTAAAAATAATTATACACGTGTAGACACATTTAAAAATATTGGTACCAAAGTTCTCAAAAACTTAACTATTGCATTAACTCCGGAAGTTGTGCATGTGACAGATAAAGAAATAATCAAAAAGATATTGCAAAAATATCACGATGATCCTGTTAATGGTGGCCACCCGGGAATCAATCGAACAAATAATAAAATCAGACAAAAATATTACTGGAAAAATATGAAAAATGATATACGAAATCATATTAAAAAATGCATTGAATGCGGTAAAAACAAAATAAATAAAAATTTAAAAGAACCGATGATAATAACTGAAACACCAACAAAAGCTTTCGATACGGTGCAAATTGATACAATTGGACCATTGCCCGTGTCGGAATATGGAAATGAATATGCGGTTACCATAGTATGAAATTTGACAAAGTATCTGATCGCAATTCCAATTGCGAGCAAACACGCAAAAACAGTGGCCAAAGCAATTTTTGAAAATTTTATTTTGATTTATGGTTGTATGAAAACAATCATCACGGATATGGGAACTGAATACAAAAACAATGTATTTGAGGAATTGTGTAAACTTTTAAAAATTGAACACAAGACTTCTACCCCATATCACCATCAAACTTTGGGCACTGTTGAGCGTAGCCACAGAACTTTCAACGAATACATCCGTTCTTACATATCCATTGACAAAAATGATTGGGATGAATATTTGAAATATTTTGCGTATTGTTACAATACAACACCATCTACAGTTCATGGTTATTGTCAATTTGAACTAGTGTTTGGAAAAATACCTCTGACTTACGATTTTTTGCAAGACCATACCGTAAGCCCATTATACAATTATGAGGCTTACGACAAAGAAATTAAATTTAGATTACAAATAGCTCAAGAAAGAGCTCATAAATTGGTAAAAGAAGCAAGAGAAAGACAAAAAATTTATTATGATAAAAATCTTCAAATTAAGGAAATAAATTTAGGAGATTTAGTATTAGTTAAGAATGAATCAGGTCATAAGTTAGATAATAAATATAAAGGGCCCTATAGAGTAGTAAATATCGATAAGAACAATAATTTTACTTTAACTCCTCATAAAATAGAAAATATAAATTTAAATAATCAATTAAGCGATAGAAATAAGAAAATCATAATTCATAAAAATAGGCTTAAGCTATTTGAATAAATTCACTTCAAAAATTTTTTTTCTTTACCCATAAATTTTACTTATTCATAAATTTTCTACTTTAAACCATAATAAATAGTTGTATACAAAATAGGTCCAAGTGTTTATCATAAACAAAAAGTCGACACTTATCCGAAGTGCTCAAAAGAAAAACAAAATTTTTTTTGCATGAATAATTTTACAAGTAAACATATATGAATTATTGTACTACCCACTTAAAAAAAAAAAAAAAAAAAACTTAAACACTGTAACACAAGTAATAACCAGACAGAACATAAAATTTTTGTAAACAAACAATAAAAAATCTCAAAAGTGTCAAATGAAATTATGTTCAAAAATTATTTGTAGAAATGTACAAAAGAGAAAAAAAAAACCCACGTAAGTAAATCACAGCTCTAAAATCGTTCATATGTATTCACGATTTTTTTTAGGATGGGAGGTGTTGTATATCAGAGTATCAGAGCAAGTACTCTAAATGTTCGCTGTGAAACATAAACAGTTTATTAGGTTTCTAATTTCACCTATTGTCCCACGCAAAGATCTATATATGTAGATATGTGCAATTGCACTGCCAAGCGGCTACACGCTTGGTATGTGTGCATGTGTGTATGATCGCACTGAGTATGCACTGAATTGGACACCGAGCCATGCACATATGAATGCATGTAAATATGTGCATGGCTGGAGTCTCATTTAGCTTTAAGGATTATAAATAAATATGCAACGTAGTAAATAAGTAGTACATACGAATTTTAGGGTATAAATAAGCTTCTGAAGTTCAATAAAGTCAATCATTGACATTCGGCACTTCGCGGTGCTTGGTCAAAATAATTTAAATTCTTTTCAATACTTTTCAATATAATATATAAATTTTCTTTTAACATAAGAGTATTAATTGTGGAACTTCAGTAGAAACTATTATTTACAAAAATAAAGCATTCAATTCGTATGTAATTTCAATAAAATATATTTTTTTCTCTTTCAATAGTACATAGGAAATACATATTTCAATTGTAAAACTTGGGAACTATCTTCACCAGTGCGTTAGGTTAGGTTAGGTTCAAGTGGCTGCCGCAGAGGCACACTTAGGCCAGTTTTGAAAGGCCCGTTGTGATACCACCAACACAAGGAAAGTCAGTCCCGGGACCCAGCCATATGGAAAATCCCTGAGTTGTAGGGATTTTCCACATAGCAGAATCCCGGGACTGACACTCCTAAACCGACACCGTTACTCCTCCTCGAACCACTTAGATGACTTTATGAAGCCCATCAAGTCCTTTATGTCCAGTTCCGCGATCTGGCTTAGGCTATCCAGGAACGGAACTCCCAAAAAGCGCGTTCTCGCGCCGCTTAAAGCCGGACAGTTGCGGATGAGGTGCTACACTGTTTCCTCCTCCTCATCATCTTTGCAACTCCTGCAGCATCGTCGGTAGGGCACACCTAGCCTTTCTGCATGCCTACCAATGAGGCAGTGACCGGTTAATACCCCTATCAATATGCAGATTTCCCTCCTAGTTAGGGCGTAAATGCGTCTAGACCTTTTAAGATCCCATTTTGGCCAGGTTTGTTTCGATATCCGACACCCTGGGGATTGCAGCCATCTTTCCTTGGTTTGACGGAGTGTGTGCTCCTTCAGCATTAGTTTGCATGTGGCAAACGGCATACCTAAGCGCTCTTTATCTTGAAGAACCTGCTTGGTCGTGCCCTGCCTGGCAAGCTCGTCTGCTTTACAGTTTCCCTCAATGTCCCTATGTCCCGGGACCCATATGAGGATTACGCGGTTCTGTTGGGCCATCTCCTGAAGAGTTCGACGACAGCTGAGCGTCAGTTCAGAGTTGAACGTGTATGAGCCAAGGGATTTGATGGCCGCTTGGCTGTCGCTGAAAATAGCGATATCTTCTCCAATTACACGTTTGCTTAACCAGCCGCGGCGTCCAGGATTGCCGAGACTTCCGCCTGGAAGACGCTACAATGATCAGGTAGTCTGAAGGAGAGCTCAAGGTCCAAATCCCCTGAATAAACTCCTCCTCCAACTCTGCCGTCCAACTTCGAGCCGTCGGTGTATATGGAAGTGCCACCATTTGTTTCGGGACACCAATCCCTCCTCTCCCAGTCTTCTCTGCTGGGAATGTTTATTTTGAAACAGCTATCCCCGACTGTAGTAGTCGCACAACGATCTGTGCTTAGAGGGAGAAAGCTGTAAGATTCCGGAATACTGGAGTGTCCAATAGTACCCGCAGCCCTACTGGAGGTTTCTCTTAGGCGCAGAGCTGATGCCGCCGCTGACCGAAACCCTTCCAGATCAAGTGGCAAAATGCCCAGAATGACCTGAAGGGCTTCGTTGGGCGTTGTCCTTAGCGCACCGCTTATACAGATCATATTGGATCTATGGACTTTCCGCAACAGATTCAGGTATGTTGCCTTGCTCAGCGCAGGCCACCATGCGTCGACTCCATAAAGCATGATTGGCCGAATGATGGCCGTGTAGATCCAACTGCATACTCTAGGGCTGAGCCCCCATTTTTTGCCAATGGCTCTTTTGCATGTGTAAAGAGCGATGCAAGCTTTCTTCTGGCGCTGAAGAACATTCTCCTTCCAATTCAATTTCCTGTCCAGAACTATGCCTAGAAACTTGGCCTTATCCGACAAGCCCAGGCGCGTGCCATCTAGTTCTGGTAGGCTTAGTGGCGGTATTTTGTACCGGTTGGTGAAGAGGACAAGTTCCGCCATCCCCGGGTTGATACTAAGTCCGCAGCGAGAGGACCACGTCGAAACTTCTCGCAGTGCTACTTGCATCAGGTCAGACAGAGTTTGTGGGAACTTGCCTCTGAATGCAATAGCTAAATCGTCTGCGTATGCCACTATCTTCCCGCCCCCCAGCTTGTGTCACGTAGCAACGAGTTGTCTGTGAGGTTCCATAAAAGCGGGGAAAGAACACCACCCTGGGGTGTTCCCCTTGTGACATAACGTGATAACTCAACCGTACCAAGTGAAGAAGCTATTTTCCTTCCCCTTAAAAGTTGGTCAATTAAATCAGTTAGAGGTCTATCTACGCCCAGATTAGTTAGAGCGGAGTTGATAGCCTCCGGGCTTATATTGTTGAAAACCCCCTCAATGTCTAGGAGGGCCACGAGACAGTAGTCCTTTTCACACAGCGATTTCTCAATGACAGACACTAGGCTGTGCAGAGCGGTTTCTGTTGATTTACCCTTGGTGTATGCATGCTGATGCCGTGGCGGCCGCCGTGGTGTAGCGGTTAAGTGTTCGGCCTTCTACACCAAGTCGTGGCGGTTCGATGCCCGGCAAAAGTAACATCAAAAATTATTTAGAAAAAGAATTTTTCTAAAACGGGGTCGCCCCTCGGCAGTAGTCTGGCAAACTCTCCGGGTGTATTTCTGCCATGAGAAGCTTCTCAGCAAAAAATTCATTTGCTTTGCAAGTGCCGTTCGGAGTCGGCAAAAAACTGTAGGTCCCGCCAACTTGTAGGAAAAACTCAAAAAAAAAAAGCAACACACCACAAGTTGGAAAGAGAAGCTCGGCTAAAAATCTCGTTAGAGGTTATGATGATAACCTGTAGGTACATCGCCGCCATTAGTATGCATGCTGATAGCTAGAGATAAGGTTGCTATCAATAGTCGTTAAGAGGTAGTCGCTTAGTATCCTCTCAAAGGTTTTTAGTACAAAGGACGAGAGGCTGATCGGTCTGTAGTCTTTTGGCTCGTAGTGGGATGCCTTCCCAACCTTAGGGATAAACACTACCTTGGCGCTTCTCCAGGAGCCCGGAATGTGGTTGAGAGCCAGGCAGGCTGTGAAGAGAAATACCAGCCATTTAGCTGATGTCTCCAACGTGTTTATAAGTTGCGCGGGGATAATCCCGTCCGGCCCGGCAGCCTTATACGATTCAAAGCTCTTAACTGCCCACCTTACCCTTTCCTCAGTGATGGGTATATTTACTGCCAGGTTTGTTGCAGGTGCTAGTGGTGCATCATGCAGATTCCCCGGAAAATGTGTATTCAAGAGCAGCTCAAGGGTTTCCTCTTCCGTGCTGGTCCAGGATCCGTCAGGTTTTCGAAAATAGCTGATGCCTGTTTGACTTTTCGAGAGGACTCGTCTAAGTCTCGCTGTGTCGTCGACCTTTTCGACGCCAGTGCAGAAATTTCTCCACGAGGTTATCTTTCCCTGCCTCAGAGCTTTTTTGTCGGCCCTTAGTTTAGCTTTATATTCGTGCCAATGAGGCTCAGAGACGAAGCTCTTGGCCTTGTTAAATTGTTTCCGGCATGATTTTCGGAGCGAGTCCAAATCGTAGGACCACCAATGTGGCCTGTCTTTACCGCGTGGTTTTGGCACTGGACAAGCCTGTCCCAGAGCATTTGAGAGCGCCGATGTAAATGTAGTAACAAGATCCTCCAGCTCCTCTACTGATGAGGGGGCTTGTGAGGGCAGTACTGGTAGGTCTCTGTCTAATATTTCATTGTGTAACTGCCAATTAGTGTTACGTGGATTGCGCTTCATGATTGGTTGTTCTACAATAAAGTCTAAAACCATTTCTATGTAACGGTGGTCGGAGAAAGAATGTTCTTCCAGAAGCCGCCATTTTCTGACCCACTCATAAGCGCCTTCACTACAGATAGTGAGGACTATGACCTCCCTGCGGGTCTTAGTGATAAAAGTAGGCTCATTACCCACGTTGCAAATCACCAGGTTGGTTGTTAAGAGGTAATCAAACAGAGACTCGCCCCTGGCATTGATGTCGGAGCTCCCCCATTGGACATGATGAGCATTAGCGTCCGCTCCAATAATAAGATTACCCGTGCAGAAATTTGACTCCAGGTCTTTCACCTCCGTTTGTGGTGGGGGTTCTTCGGCGTCGTATGGCATATAGACCGACGCCACCGTCAGGCGGGTGCTGTCGACCGTTAGACTGATAGCGGTAATATCACCATTGGAGTAGTTAGGTAGGAGAAAGGAGTTCACCTCAGACTTGACCAAAATACACGTTCTGACTTTGCTCTCCTCGTTGGTTCGAATGAGCTTGCAGCCCTTAGTCCCCAATCCGCAGATTCTCGTTCTTGGATGAGGACCACATCCACGTCGCCTTTAGAAAGACGACTACTTAAAGCAGCCGAAGCCACTTTAGATTTGTGCAGGTTAATCTGAAGCACCACCAACATGAGAGCGCACAGACTTCCCTGCCGTACGCAGAAATCCCATATCGTCGAGGTTTGCCCCATCCCGGAGGTTGCTTATCAACGACGAGTTGTTCCGATTAACTGCCAGATATGGCGTGAGCAGGAGTCTTGCTGTCTGTAGCGTTAGATGTTAATCGCTCAGCGTTGGCTGCTACCACCGTGACGTCGAGGACTTCCTCGTCCTGTGGGCTGTCCTCCATCTCCGAGTTGTTCACAGCACTATCGCCAAGGGACGTGGCGGATAACATGCTTTCCGCATCGGAATCCTCCGCTTCCTCTTCTGGTAATTCGTTTTCCGGTTCCCCCGGAGCAGCCGAGAATGCAGCGCGCTGAGCATCACCACGATATACGTGGATAAAGATCTGGCCTACGCTGTAGTGTACTAGGCCATTGCACCTTTTGAGGGGCTCGACTGACTCTTTATTCATGGTGAACACCACCTGTCTGTCGGGCCCTACCGCATCCCTGACCAGATTGACACTCCCGTCATGCGTTGTCAGGGACGGATTCATTAGCCGTAGCATCCCGAGAATTCTCTCGGGTTCGTCAGGGATGGCCGGAATCCACGCCCTTGCCCTTGGACGAGCTGGAATGTCCTTCCAGTCGACGACCTCTATCTTTGCGCTCTTGTAGACTTCACCCAGCTTAGCAGCTGCAGCCTTGTACAGTGCTACGGTTTATGCATCCTCGGATGCGAGTAATTTAATCTGCCCCTGGTGCCAACCCGCCTCCGTTACTCGCGCCGAACTACCCGGAAACTCTGGAGCAACATTGAGAAGAATGTTGCCGAGTTCATTTCGCACGTAACGCCAGCGGTCCTTAGGGATGGCCAGACGGTCATTGCCTCGGTCAAGGACGCCTATAAGGATCCTGTCCTTGGTTACCTCAGCAAAGTTTAGTTTGCCCACTCCAGGGGTATTCTGATGCCGCTTGGGAGGGGGATTTAACTCCAGGTCCGATCTCTGGCGCTTGAAGGGGTTAACTTTTAACCTCTTTGGCATGTCAGAATTTTGGAAATCCGGTATCACAGCTTCCCCTAGCTCTACCGATTTACTGGAATTCGGTGACAGCGATTCCTGCGGTACCCCTTCATACCTCTTCAGGATCTTTGCAGCCAATCTTTTCTCGTGGTATGTGAAGCGGCGGGGAGATGTCTCCTGGGAGTGCGGACCCGTAGTTGCCATCGCGGTCGCTCTCCATGCCGAAATCTCAGTTGTAGCTTCCTTCCCCTTCGAAACTCCGAGGCCAGGTCGTGAGACCGCTGCCACAGACGTAAAGATACTGGTTTTCATATCAGCGGTTGATGGGAGTTTAGTATCCGCCGTTGTCCGCTTAGCTGCGTTGGCAACCGCACTGGTGCTAGCTCCCATCAAGTCAATCTTAGTCGATAGAGGGTTGGTTGACCGACTCGTAGTTGCCATCGCTGTCGATCCCCCCCTTGATTGTGGAACGGAGGTTGTCCTCCGGCGTTGTTGTTGCTTTCTCGCCTGTTCCTCCATAGCTCTCCTTTGCTGAGGAGTGAAAATGCTCTTAACCACAAAGAAGACGTCGACGGACTGAGTAGCGTCTACTCAACGGTGATACAGAGAAACAAAAGAAATTAAGTAAATGTCAACAAGTGAAAAGAAGTAAATGTTCTTGGAAATTTGTTATTTATTTGTTCGATGTTAATTATTGATTAATGTAAGTGAAATGTTAAGTTTTTCATGTTTATTGTTTTATACTGTGATAAATGTATTAATTAATGTATGTTTACATGTTTCGTACTTTAATAAAAATACATAGATTCCCCCGAAGAAGACGCGGAGAGCGTCGAAACGCGTAGGGAAAACAAAAACAAAACACCTTATTTTATTTGGATGGCCGTAAGTGCTCAACCCAGCAAACATGAAATTTGGCGTTGTTTGTTCTTTAGGTTTATCGTTTTTATTTGGGTTATTTGAGTTCATCTTGTTCGTACGACGCATCGCCGGACAAGGCCAGCTTAGGGTCGAGGGAAGAGTAGGGGAAAATGTGTCGTCCGCCGCGGCAGAGCCCCGTACCGCGGTAAGGCCATGCTTACTCTCTGAGGCGACCCGGTATCAGAGAGGCTCCGTTCAAATACAGCCACGATTTGCCTCCCGGCTGCAAACGTCCAATGGGCACGGTTTCGCATAACACCCTGGATTGGGAGGGGGAAGATCTTTGTCGTTCCGCCAGAGAGGCTAGGCTGCTCTCGTGATGAAGTGCCGTACGGAGCTATGATCACAAGGGCAGCGTAGCCCTGTGGCTATCGACTTAAGCCCTCGTACCGCGGCAAGGTATCCACCCTTCACGAGGGTCACCAGTGCGTAGTCTGCGACCATCTGCGTGCAGTAAATATTACTTTTCCCATATCGGAAGTGCCATCGCGACCTACTTTTACACCTACTTTTTACGCGTAGGCGGTCTTCGGCCGCGCTTATAAAAAATAACCTTGGGCTACGCCATGCTAAGTCCGGGTGCGTGGTATAAATTTATATTATTTTATTACTCGAGAACTTAAAATTTCCGCACGACGTTATCTTCCTTTGTCAACACGGGCGTTATTTCCAATTAAAAGCAAATAGTTCCCGCCGGCTTTTTTGAAAAGGAAATAACGCCCGCGGGCGTTATTTCACTGCCCCGGCAGAACTAATAGTCGTACGACAAGCCACCACTGCAAGCGTTATCAAGGCTCTACAGGAACGAGTAACCTACGCCGCAGGCTTTGGAAGCCAAGGGTTGGGGAAAAGGTAATGAAACGAGAGCACCCCCTTCCCTTCCAGTAATTCAATTCGCGCAAAAACTAGCTCCGTGTAAAAATATTTTTTATAAGCGCGGCCGAAGGCCCCTAGGCAGAAGGACTTCACCGTGGCGGTAGTTTTGACTCACACCCGGACTTGGCATGGCATAGCCCAGGGTTATTTTTTATAAGCGGGGCCGAAGGCCGCCTACGCAGAAGGGTGTACTACGCAGAAGGACTGCACCGTGGCGGTGGTTTTGGCACACACCCGGACTTGGCATGGTGTAGCCCAGGGTTATTTTTTAAGCGCGGCCGAAGGCCGCCTACGCAGAAGGGTGTACTACGCAGAAGGACTGCACCGTGGCGGTAGTTTTGGCTCACACCCGGACTTGGCATGGCGTAGCCCAGGGTTATTTTTTATAAGCGCGGCCAAAGGCCGCCTATGCAGAAGTTTGTAGTGCGGAGAAGGACTTCACCGTGGCGGTAGTTTTGGCTCACAAGGGTGTACAACGCCGAAGGACTTGGTGGGTTTTGACTTGGGTTCTCTTCTGCCTTAATTTCATCTTCTAATTCTCTTAATAGATTCTCAGTCGATTTGCGGCTTCGCTTTGCCTTTACATAAGCACTGAGCGCCTGACGTAGGTCAGCAACAGTAGAGCCGTTAACAAAAATCGTTTCTACATTCTTCGACCAGTATCTCTTTCTTCAGTTCAGTATATCCAGTTCAAGCTGTCGACATTCAATAGGTTGGTACCGGTATATAGTTGTTGTTGCTGCGTGTTCTGTTGACCCTCCCCGTTCTTGTTGGTGGTTGTAGTTGAAACTCCCCTATCGCCGGTGGAGATGTGTCCCTGTTCGGGCGCTATTTGTGAGGGGCGTCTCCGAAATTTAAGGATGGGGTACGGGGCTAGCAACCCCACGACCCTCTAAAGTTTTTATTGGTCGAATTTTCGATCACAAGCGATACTAGTTCATATAAATCGATGTCTTAAATCCATCAGTGACGAGTTTCGCACAGTCGAATTAGTTTTCAAAAATGCACCGCCATATTGTATCCACCATTTTGAATTTAAAAAAAACCGATATCGGATTCGTAATCAGACAACTCATAAACCCCTGAGTACCAAGTTTCAATAAAATCCAATTAGTTTTCAAAAAAATTACCGCCATATTGGACCCGCCATTTTGAATTTAAAAAAACTGACATCGGATTCATAATCAGCGATGTCATAAACCTTCTAGATGCGAAATATATCCAAAATACCAATGCGCGATGAGATCAGTGTAGGCGTTTTAGTTGCACCGTTTTCTATTTCGAAACATATTTTCAGGAGTTAACCCTTCCTACTCATCCAAGAAGGCTATTGAATTGCAGGAATATTCGCCAATGAAAACAGAATAACAACACACAAAAACCCAAATTTTTACTGCACTTAAACATGTTAAAATGCAATTAAAATTGCAAGTATCTCATTAAAAAAAAAAAAAACGAGTAGCGCGACCTCTAAACCACCTTTAAAACAAAAAATAGCAGCCTCTTTTTTTGTCATAAGGAAAAATAATTGGAGGTAGCGTTTCAGAATTTCCAAAAAGTCCATATTTGTGAACCACTCTAATATGTATATTAGGGTGATTCAAAAAAATGTCAACTTGGTCTTACCCCCTAAAAAGTTAGGTATTGATGAGAAAATTAGCCTTGCAAAAAATTAGCGCTCTAATTAAACCTTAGGGGTGGCTATTTTTTTCGCCCTTTCCCATACATTTTGTATCCGGAAAAATGGCATTTTTTACAAAATGAATTTTCTTTTAATTTTTGAAATTTTTTTAAAAATAATTTTACATACTCTTAAAGTTGAAGCTTCCAAAATGGTAAGCCAGGTGCGATTATCTTAACTATTAAAATAATTACAGCCATTTAAAAAAGACTGAGTGTTGTACTAATGCACACACATACACAGTAACACGTATAAAATCTAGTAAATTTCAAATGGCTGTAACTATTTCTATAGTTAAGATAATCGCACATGGCTCACCGTTTTGGAACCTTCGAAGCTTCAACTTTAAGAGTATGTAAAAATATTTTGAAAAGAGATTCAAAAATTAAAAGAAAATTCACTTTGTAAAAAATGCCCTTTTTTCCCATACAAAATGTATGGGAAAGGGCGAAAAAATAGCCACCCCTAAGGGTTAAGTTAGAGCGCTAATTTTTTGCAAGGCTTTTTTCACCAATACCTAAAGTTTCAGGGGGTAAGACCGAAAAAATAAAATTTTTTTTAATTTGAATCACCCTAATGTATATAGTATATATTGTATATAGTATATATATATATATATATATATATACTATATACATACTTAGTTTTCGGTTAGATCAAATCAGCTCAGAAAATAAATACAGTTAAAAATAAATACAAAAACAAGTAAGGAAGTCTAAGTTCGGGTGAAACCGAACATTACATACCCAGCTGTGCACATAAAGTGGGCGTGATCGTTCACCGATTTTTCTTATTTTCTGTGGTAGTACTCTACATAAACATAACATGCCTGGTACCTAGTTTCGTAAATCTATCTCACACCGTTCTGAAGTTGTTAGCAATCGAATTTAAAATTGCTTGACTCATAAGTGGGCGGTGCCACGCCCACTTTCCAAAATTTTGAAAAAATTATGTAAAGAATATGAAAGTTGATGTATGTACCAAATTATATTATTATAGCGAAATCAGTTAATTAGATATGGACTTTTCAATATTTCCACCTCCTTTCAATATAACTTTTATGAAAAAGTAGGCGTGGTCGCGAAGCGATTTCGTTTATTTTCTATAGCTGAATTTACCACAACAATAGTATGTCCTCTACGAAATTTCGTTATACTAGCATAAACTGTTCTGAAGTTATTAAGAGTCAAAATTTTAAAATTTCTTTAAATATACGTGGGCGGTACCACGCCCCCTTTTCAAAAATTTTTATAAAATCGGCCTTAGAACATCTAAATCAATACATATTGCAAATTTTATCATTGTAGTTGCTTCTAATATTGAATTAACCCATTTTCTACGTTTTTCGAAATTTTCGATATCGAAAAAGGGGCGTGGTTATGGTCCGATTTTACCCATTTTCAATAGCAATCTATTCTGAACCCAAATAAGTACGCATGCCAAATTTGGTGAAGATATCTCATTATTTGCTCAAGTTATCGTGTTAACGGACAGACGGACGGACGGACGGACGGACGGACGGACGGACGGACGGACAGACGGACGGACATGGCTCAATCAAATTTTTTTTCGATCCTGATCATATTGATATATGGAAGTCTATATCTATCTCGATTCCTTTATACCTGTACAACCAACCGTTATCCTAACAAAGTTATAATACCCTGTGTACAAGTACAGCTGGGTATAATTAGGTCATTAAAAGAAGATTTTGTACGAAGTTTTTATAAGAATTGAATGCAAACCTTCCAATAAGTATCAGGAATTCCAGAAATCGTATTTGCTTTGCTTATTTTTCTTTTATGCACAGGTATGCATTTTGGTACTCGGATCAACGCTGCCACTGCTGATTGTTTACAAACAGATTTAGTGGATTATTTGTATTTGTTCTGAATTTGTTTGCTTTGGTAGTTTGAAAGAAAACTGTTTCTGGCGCATAACTTTTGCATGTATGGAGATATGTTTTCCCTTATTCTTACCCCCTTATTCATAAAAAAATGCTATTAAACATTATAACAGCGTAATAGTAAAAACTATTTTTAACTTTATAAAACTGTTATAATGAACTTTATACCTAAAGTTTCAGGGGGTAAGACCGAAAAAATAATTTTTTTTTTTAATTTGAATCACCCTAATGTATATAGTATATATATATATATATATATACTATATACATACTTAGTTTTCGGTTAGATCAAATCAGCTCAGAAAATAAATACAGTTAAAAATAAATACAAAAATTAGGTCATTAAAAGAAGATCTTGTACGAAGTTTTTATAAGAATTTAATGCAAAACTTTCCAATAAGTATCAGGAATTCCAGAAATCGTATTTGCTTTGCTTATTTTTCTTTTATGCACAGGTATGCATTTAGGTACTCGGATCAACGCTGCCACTGCTGATTGTTTACAAACAGATTTAGTGGATTATTTGTATTTGTTCTGAATTTGTTTGTTTTGGTAGTTTGAAAGAAAACTGTTTCTGGCGCATAACTTTTGCATGTATGGAGATATGTTTTCCCTTATTCTTACCCCCTTATTCATAAAAAAATGCTATTAAACATTATAACAGCGTAATAGTAAAAACTATTTTTAACTTTATAAAACTGTTATAATGAACTTTATTCATAAACGCTTTATAAGGATTTTGTAACTATTATTGGTTTATAAGGGTTTTGCTGTCAAAATTGAATATAAATATGGCAATGTTGGCGTTGACAAATGTCAGTTTGAAAATTTTCAAACAAAAATAAATAAATTTTCAATTAAAATCTCAAAAAAAAAAAAAATATTCTTCACAAAGCATTGAATTGCTCCCGAAGATAAGCTGCAAAATAAAGTCGTGCTCCTCTTTGACTGTCTGTCAGTGTGTTCGTGTGCTCCAAAAATAGTAGGAGTGTTGAACGGACGTGAAAGGTGCTGGCGACGTTGAGTGCGAGCGTCAATCTTCATTTTGTGTACCGGGCATAGCAGCTGTGCTGTTTTTCATTACATTACTGCGGCTCGAAACGCTCTAAATCTGCACCATCGCCTGTCGGAACTTTGGTATTCACGACCTTCTTATACACAGCAAGCTGTGCAATGTGCTCCCGTTTGTTATTCGCGCCCTACGACGACTGCACCTCATTCGGCTACCCACAGCTACTTTCTTTGGAGGTGAGCCATGCCGAGTATCAGACCCCGTCTCCATCATCACCCCTCCCCCTTTCGGTCCCAAAATGAGTTTAAGACAAAGCTTCTAGCTCCTGGTCCCTTCGTGCACTATTTGTCAGCTAAGATTATATACCAAGGTACCAACGGTCAAGCTCAACCCCTGGCAAATTCAATGCTATGTACGCTTGCTCATAGCAGGGACGTAAACGATCTATTCTTCTTCCAACCAGGGATACGAACCTAGTATTCATTATCCATCCTTCCGTGCAGTTTTGCCAATTTAAACCCGACATCGACCCAATGGGCAGGACTCTAGAACGACGAGTATGGTCGTTTAGGCGGGAGATGTGGACCTTAACCTCATAATCGTTTATATACCATCTGCTTCCTGTACAAGCTACCCTAGAGATTACCGCCCTGATATTAGCATGGCCTACTGAAGAGAAGAGAAGCTAGTCGACACACACTAAACGGGATAGGTAACCTGAAGCAGCTTACATACATCACATCAAACTGCACCACATGGGAACCAGAAGCTGACTAGGTAGGCATTCGGGAGACAAAGAGATCTACTTTGCTGTTCTTCTCACTTCCTAGCCAATGCCGCGACCGTGACAACGAATGTGGTCACGTGCGCTGAGCATTCCGCTGACCCCGAAATAAGACGACTAAGCCTAGTACCCACAGCAGAGCAAAGTCCAGCATAATGTGCTGGCCACTTTTGTAATTTTTGTACTCAGGATTTTCTACTTTGACGTTTATTTTCCTTTGAAGTATGGTCTTATTAGGTTAGGTTCAAGTGGCTGCCGCAGAGGCACATCTAGGCCAGTATTAAACGGCCCGTTGCGATACCACCAACACTAGGAAAGTCAGTTCCGGGACCCTGCCATATGGAAAATCCCGGTATTAACGGAATTCTCCACATAGCAGAATCCCGGGACTGACTTTCCTATACCGACACCGTTACTCCTCCTCGAACCATTTGGATGACTTGATGAAGGCCATCAGGTCCTTTATGTCCAGCTCCGTGACCTGGCGTAGGCTGACCAGAAAGGGAACTCCCAAAAAGCGCATTCTCGCGCCACTTGAAGCCGGGAAGTTGCAGATGAGGTGCTCCACCGTTTCCTCCTCCTCATAATCCTTACAACTCCTACAGCATCGTCGGCAGGGCACACCTAGTCTTTCTGCGTGCCTACCAAGGAGGTAGTGCCCAGTTAATACGCCTATTAATATGGAGATTTCTCTTCTCCTTAGGGCATAAATTTGTCTTGATCTTTTATGATCCCATTTCGGCCAGGTTTCTTTGGATATCCGGAATCCTGGAGATTGCAGCCATCTTTTGTTGGCTTGGCGAAGTGTGTACTCCTTCAGCATAAGCTTGCATGTGGCAAACGGCATACCTAAGCGCTCTTTATCGCGAAGAACCTGCTTGGTCGTGCCCTGCCTCGCAAGTTCGTCTGCCCTACAATTTCCCATGTGAGGTTAACGCGATTCTGTTTGGCCATCTCTTGTAGAGATCGACGAAAGCTGAGCGTCAGTTCAGAGTTGAACGAGTAAGAGCCAAGGGATTTGATGGCCGCCTGGCTGTCGCTGAATATAAAAATGTCCTGTCTGATAGTGTGTTGGCCTATCCAAGCCGCGGCGTCCATGATTGCTGAAACTTCAGCCTGGAAGACACTGCAGTGATCAGGTAGTCTGAAGGAGAGCTAAAGGTTCAGATCCTTTGAATAAACCCCTCCTCCAACTCTGCCATCTAACTTCGAGCCATCAGTATAAATGGAAGTGCGCCATGAGTGACGGAACTCCGATCCGTGCTCTCCCATTCTTCCCTGCTGGGAATGTTGATTTTAAAACCACTATCTCCGACTGTTGTGGTCGCACAGCGATCTGTGATCAGCGGAAGAAAGCTATAGGATTCCAAAATACAGGCGTGTCCAGTAGTGCTTGCGCCCCAGCCGGATGTTTCCCTTAGACGCAGAGCCGATGCTGCTGCTACTCGGTGCCCTTTCAGATCGAGTCACACAATGCCAAGAATGGCCTGGAGTGCTTCATTGGGCGTTGTTCTTAACGCACCGCTTATACAGATCATGCAAGATATGTGTACTTTACCTAGCAGATTAGGGTTTGTTGCCTTGTTCAGCGCAGGCCACCATACCACAACTCCATAGAGCATGATTGGTCGAATGATTGCAGTGTAGATCCATTTGCATATTTTGGGGCTAAGCCCCCATTTCTTTCCAATGGCTCTTTTGCACGTGTAGAGTGCAATACACGCTTTCTTCTGGCGCTGAAGAACATTCTCCTTCCAGGTTAGTTTCCTATCCAGAACTGTGGCCAAGAACTTGGCTTTGTCAGCCAAGTTCAGGTGCACATTATTCAGTTTTGGTAGTATTAGCGGTGGCATCTTATAGCGGTTGGTGAAAAGGACCAGTTCCATTTTGCCCGGGTTGATGCTCAGCCCGCAGCGCCAGCACCATGAGGAAGCCTCTCTCAGTGCTACTTGCATCAAGTCGCACAGGGTTTGTGGGAATTTGCCCCTGTATACTATAGCTAAGTCATCTGCATATGCCACTACCTTCCCGCCCCCCCAGCTTGTGTCTCGCAGCATCGAGTTGACAGTGAGGTTCCATAGAAGCGGGGAGAGAACACCTGTAGTGTACTCATACAAACATACGTACATAGCGTGCAACAGCCACGACCCACATGCATGTCTGTTTGTATGACCGCATTTGAAAAATGCATTTGACACCTTCGGCCAATAGCGCAGCTTGAAGAATGTCAATGCTACTGCTGAGCCAGCGTTTATTCTAGAGCTCTGCTTGGCCTCATGCTAAGCACTTCTATTGGCTAGTGTAAGAAACTGCCAAGCTGAATTTGAATTCAACTACATAGAAGTCGAGAAAGAGGAGGAGTCAAGCAAATCACTTTCTGTGATTTGATTTTGTATAAATAGAGTAAGATTTGGAAATAAAAGATTAGAAATAACTTTAGAACGAAATTACTGACTTCTATTTTATTTCTCACATGATCTTTTTCGGCTGTCTTTTTTTTAGATAGCCTATATGATCGGCTGAATCTCTCCGGCCTTTACAAACAGAGAGATCCCCCTTTAAAATCACCATTTGTACCCATAGGACCACCACACACCACCCTGAGGCGTTCCCCTTGTGACATAGCGTGATAAGTCAACCGAGCCCAGTGATGAAACTATTCGTCTACCCCTTAGCAGTTGATCAATAAGTCCAATAAGAGACCTGCTTATGCCCAGACTTGTTAAAGCGGTGTTTATAGCATCAGGGCTTATGTTGTTGAAGGCTCCTTCAATATCTAAAAAGGCCACAAGACAGTACTCCTTTTGATACAGCGATTTTTCAATAACAGAAACTAGGCTGTGAAGCGCAGTTTCTGTAGATTTCCCTTTGGTGTATGCATGCTGATAGCTACAGATCAGGTTGCTATCAATAGTAGAGGAGAGGTAGTTATTTATTATCCTCTTGAAGGTCTTGAGCACAAAGGATGAGAGACTGATCGGCCTATAGTCCTTGGGCTCGTAATGAGACGCCTTCCCCGCCTTAGGAATAAACACTACCGTGGCACTTCTCGAGGAGCACGGAATGTAGCTAAGAGCCTTGGGTAGTGCGTATTCAAGAGCAGCTCTAGGGTTTCCCTCTCCGTGCTGGTCCAGGATCCGTCAGGTTTGCGCAAATAGCTTGTGGCTGTTTGAGTTTTTGAGAGCACTCGTCCAACTCTCGCTGTATCGTCGACATTTTCGACCCCAGTGCAGAAATTTCTCCACGATACTCTCTTCGCCTGCCTCAGAGCTTTTTTGTAGGCCCTGAGTTTAACTTTATATTCGAGCCATTGAGTCTCCGTGCCAAGGACTAACTAAGAACTAATTCTACGTACCGGTGGTCGGAGAATGAGTGTTCATCGAGAACGCGCCATTTTCTGATCCACTCATAAGCGCCTTCGCTGCAAATAGTGAGATCGATGACCTTCCTACGGGTTTTAGTAATAAACGTAGGTTCGTTACCCACATTGCAAACTACCAGGTTAGTTGTTAACAAATAATCAAACAACGACTCTCCTCTAGCATTGATATCGGAGCTTCCCCACTGGACGTGATGAGCATTCGCGTCAGTTCCGATAATAAGATGACCCATGGAAAAATTTGCCACCAGGTCTTTTACCTCCCTCTGTGGCGGAGGTTCTTCGGCGTCGTAGGGCATATAGACCGATGCCATCGTAAGACTGGTACTGTCGACTGTTAAACTGGCAGCTGTAACGTCACCATTGGTATAGTTGGGCAAGAGAAAGGCATTCAGCTCAGACTTAACCAAAATACAGGCTCTAACCCTGCCCCCCTCGCTGGCTTGGATTAGCTTAAAACCCTTAGTCCCCAAACCGCAAATCCTTGAGCTGTTGACCTAGGGTTCTTGGATGAGGACCACATCTATGTCGCCTTTAGAGAGACGACTGATTAAAGCAGCCGAGGCTGCTTTAGAATTGTGCAGGTTTATCTGAATCACCACCAACATGAGAGCGCTCAGACTTCCCTGCCACCGCCGTATCGTCGAGTTCCACCTCGTCTGGAGGCTTATCTTTCAACGACGATTTGTTCAGACCACGATTTGGCGTAGCCGAGATCCTACTAACTGTGGCAGTATTGACATTGGTGCGCTCAGGACTAGCTGCTATCACTGTGACGTTGAGGTCTTCCCCGTCCAGCAGGCTGTCTCCCATCTCCGAGCTGTTCACTGCTCCTTCGCCATTTGACGTGGCAGATACCATACTTTCCGAGTCGGACATCTCCGACTCCTCTACCGGCACTGCGATGTCCGAGCCCTCCGGTGCAGCCGACATAGCAGCGCGCTGTGCATCGCCGCGGTATACGTGGATCACGATCTTACCTATGCCGTAGTGCACTCGTCCATTGCACCGTTTAAGGGGCTCGAGTGCTTCCTTAGTCAAGGTAAAGACCACTTGCCTGTCAGGCCCTACCGCGTCCTCGACCAGATTGACACCCCAGTCCTCGTCGGGAGAGATGGGTTCATGATCCTCAGCATCCTGAGAATTCTCTAAGGTTCAGCAGGGATAGCAGGAATCCACGCTCTTGCCCTTGGCCGAGCCGGTACGTCCTTCCAGTCGACAACCTCGATTCTTGCCCCTTGGTAGATCTCACCCAGTCTTGCAGCTGCTGTCTTGTACAGTGCAACAGTTGTTGCATCCTCGCAAGCGAATACCTTGATTCGGCCCTGGTGCCATCCCGCATCAGAACCCATCGGCGTGACTCATCCATAATGTCGAGAAGGGCATTACCGGTAGCGTTCCGGACGTACCGCCACTGGTCCCTAGGGATGGCCCAGCTTTCGTTACCTCGGTCAATGACGCCTATGAGGATCCTATCCTTAGTTACAAAGCTGAGTTTACCCACTACGGGGGCGTGTTGCTGCCGCTTCGGGTGAGGTTTTAAATCCACGTCCGATCTCTGGCGTTCGAAGGGATTTCCATTTTCCTCCTCCGCTGTGCAGTATACATTGTTGTATCTTTAGTTTTAGGGTTTTTGTTATTATTTATCATCTTGTTCGCACAGCTAAAAATTTGAACCTAAATTTTAAACTTTTTTGGACTACATATATGACCAAACCAAATTTGGATTCAAATTCAATATAGACCAGTTTTCATGAAAATTGGCTAAATGAATCGGGTTTCAATTATAAACAAGAAATGTTTTAACAATTTTTTAAAGATAAAATAAATTTTTTGTCCGTTGGCGGGAATTCGAACCAAGACTCCCCGCATCATGCCCGTCTGCTCTACCACTGAGCTACATCGCACACATGTTGTTGGCAAAATTCAATCTTGAATAAGCTTTCAAAAATAAATTTGAATGTTCAAACACAAAAGTTTACATTTTAGACCGAAAAGTTTTAAGAATAAAATAAAACTAAAAAAATGTGGCAGCTGGCAGGATTCAAACGAAAACGCTCAGGAGTCACAGCCGACTGCTCTACCGCTGAACTATGACGCACATGAAAATCTTGTGGGCAAAATTCAATTATATTCAAACAAAACAAAAATAAAAAATTTAGACTGCTTTTTCATTTAGATTTTAAATCGAAACCAAAAGAAATTGAAAATCTTTGTAGGTATTTGGACGGTTTGAAATATTGTACAAAAAGGTTTGAACAATTGATTAAACTTTATACGGGTTTAAAATTTAGGTTCATTTTTTTAGCCGTGCGTACGACCCCTCGCCGGGCAAGGCCAGTTTAGGGTCAAGGGAAGAGTAAGGGTATGTGGGGCAGAGCCCCATACCGCGGTAAGGCCATAGTTACTCTCCGAGGCGGCCCGGTATCAGAGAGGCTCCGTGCGATTACAGCCACGATTTGCCTCCCGGCTGCAAACGTCCAATGGGCACGTGGTCGCATAACACCCTGGATTGGGAGGGGGAAGATCTTAGTCGTCGCGCCAGAGAGGCTTGGCTTCTCTCGTGATGTAGTACCGGTGGCGCTATGATCACAAGGGCAGCGTAGCCCTGTGGCTATCGACTTAAGCCCTCGTACCGCGGCAAGGTGTCCACCCTTCACGAGGGTCTTATTAAGAGTTTATAGAAGGGCAAAGCTCATTATAAATTGGATTTCATTTTAATGTCTTTATAACAGCATTTTAAGTTTATAAAGCGTTTATGAATAATGTTTTTGCTTATTTCATTGATAAACTCTTAATAAACCTTTCATATCTTTTTACACCCAGCTGTACTTGTACACAGGGTATTATAACTTTGTTAGGATAACGGTTGGTTGTACAGGTATAAAGGAATCGAGATAGATATAGACTTCCATATATCAATATGATCAGGATCGAAAAAAAATTTGATTGAGCCATGTCCGTCCGTCCGTCTGTCCGTTAACACGATAACTTGAGCAAATAATGAGATATCTTCACCAAATTTGGCATGCGTACTTATTTGGGTTCAGAATAGATTGCTATTGAAAATGGGTAAAATCGGACCATAACCACGCCCCTTTTTCGATATCGAAAATTTCGAAAAACGTATAAAATGGGTTAATTCAATATTAGAAGCAGCTACAATGATAAAAATTGCAATATGTATTGATTTAGATGTTCTAAGGCCGATTTTATAAACATTTTTGAAAAGGGGGCGTGGTACCGCCCACGTATATTTGAAGAAATTTTAAAATTTTGACTCTTAATAACTTCAGAACAGTTTATGCTAGTATAACGAAATTTCGTAGAGGACATACTATTGTTGTGGTAAATTCAGCTATAGAAAATAAACGAAATCGCTTCGCGACCACGCCTACTTTTTCATAAAAGTTATATTGAAAGGAGGTGGAAATATTGAAAAGTCCATATCTAATTAACTGATTTCGCTATAATAATTTAATTTGGTACATACATCAACTTTCATATTCTTTACATAATTTTTTCAAAATTTTGGAAAGTGGGCGTGGCACCGCCCACTTATGAGTCAAGCTATTTTTAAATTCGACTGCTAACCACTTCAGAACGGTGTGAGATAGATTTACGAAACTAGGTATACAAAACAAAGAATAACAGCATTTTATGTGCACAGCTGGGTATGTAATATTCGGTTTCACCCGAACTTAGACTTCCTTACTTGTTATGAATAAGGCTGTTAATCTATTGTGACGAATTCGATGATTCCTTGATTATTTTCCCTGAGTTCGATCACTGTACGTTAAATAAAACACTCCGATTCTGTTTAATAAGTAGTACGCTTTATTCAGTACTAAAAACCGTAGTACAATATCGCGGGTTAATTTACTGTTCAGTACTTCACTGTACAACACTTCAAAATAAACTGATTGATTTGCGTTGTCTTTGCGCGGTTTATATACCCTAGCAGACAGCAGCTTCACAACCTAGAAATGTCTACACCTTTCTGGTTTATTCGTGCAACAGTGTTCTCGAAGCGTTTATCTATCGTCATCTCCTCTTTGTGCCACATTCGCAAACACGCGAGCTGCCTCTCGCAGCTGTAGTTGTGGTAGTGACGCTAGTGATAGAAATACGCTAGAGTTGGGAGATGAGCGATTCTTGAGAACATTCGCCACACTATATACATTAGGGTGGTATTTATTTGTGGGGAGACAGTTTTATTATCAGATTTTTAAAGGCTCAGTCCCTAAATCAATAGTAATATAGCCGAAGACAGGGGCGCAGCCAGAAGAAAATGTTAGGGGTGGTTTAAAAATTTGTTTAAAACATTTTCCTACTCTCGTGAAGGGTGGACACCTTGCCGCGGTACGAAGGCTTAAGTCGACAGCCACAGGGCTACGCTGCCCTTGTGATCTTAGCGCCGCCCGGTACTACATCACGAGAGAAGCCTAGCCTCTCTGGCGCGACGACAAAGGTGTTATGCGACCACGTGCCCATTGGACGTTTGCAGCCGGGAGGCAAATCGTGGCTGTAATCGAACGGAGCCTCTCTGATACCGGGCCGCCTCGGAGAGTAACTATGGCTTTACCGCGGTATGGGGCTCTGTCTCGGCGGACGACACACTTTCCCCTCTTTCTCTCCTTGTCCCTAAGCTGGCCTTGTCCGGCGATGGGTCGTATGAACAAGATAAAAAACACGAAACAAAATTTTAACAACCAACAACTACGTTCACTCTTCTGAAGTGGAGAGCTATGCTGGATCAAACGAAATCACAGCGTCGGAGGACAACCTCCACTTCAAAATCAACCGGAGGACTGACAGCGATGGCAACTACGGGTCGGTCAACCTATAAATCTTCAAGTAACATGGACATGATGGGAGCCAGCACCAGTGCGGCTGCCTACGCCGCTAGGCGGAAAACGGCGCATGCTGAACTTCCATCAACCGCTGGTACGAAAACCACTCTCTCAACGCCTGTGCCAATGGTTTCAAGACCTGGCCACAGAGATCCAAAGGAAGGAGAAGAATGAATGGGCTGTCAGAAAATGGAGCGACTGCGATGAAAACTACGGGTCCGGACCCCCAAGAGACATCTCCCCGCTGCTCTTCGTACCTGGAAAAACGATTGGCTGCTAGGATCCTGAAGAAATATGAGGGAGTTCCGCAGGAAACGCTGTCGCCGAGCTCCAGGAAGTGTGTGGAGTTAGCGTAATCCCTGATACCGGGTTTCCAAAGCAGTTACGTATTGAAAAATGCATTTGACACCTTCGGCCAATAGCGCAGCTTGAAGAATGTCAATGCTACTGCTGAGCCAGCGTTTATTCTAGAGCTCTGCTTGGCCTCATGCTAAGCACTTCTATTGGCTAGTGTAAGAAACTGCCAAGCTGAATTTGAATTCAACTACATAGAAGTCGAGAAAGAGGAGGAGTCAAGCAAATCACTTTCTGTGATTTGATTTTGTATAAATAGAGTAAGATTTGGAAATAAAAGATTAGAAATAACTTTAGAATGAAACTACTGACTTCTATTTTATTTCTCACATGATCTTTTTCGGCTGTCTTTTTTTTAGATAGCCTATATGATCGGCTGAATCTCTCCGGCCTTTACAAACAGAGAGATCCCCCTTTAAAATCACCATTTGTACCCATAGGACCACCACACACCACCCTGAGGCGTTCCCCTTGTGACATAGCGTGATAAGTCAACCGAGCCCAGTGATGAAACTATTCGTCTACCCCTTAGCAGTTGATCAATAAGTCCAATAAGAGACCTGCTTATGCCCAGACTTGTTAAAGCGGTGTTTATAGCATCAGGGCTTATGTTGTTGAAGGCTCCTTCAATATCTAAAAAGGCCACAAGACAGTACTCCTTTTCATACAGCGATTTTTCAATAACAGAAACTAAGCTGTGAAGCGCAGTTTCTGTAGATTTCCCTTTGGTGTATGCATGCTGATAGCTACAGATCAGGTTGCTATCAATAGTAGAGGAGAGGTAGTCATTTATTATCCTCTTGAAGGTCTTGAGCACAAAGGATGAGAGACTGATCGGCCTATAGTCCTTGGGCTCGTAATGAGACGCCTTCCCCGACTTAGGAATAAACACTACCGTGGCACTTCTCCAGGAGCACGGAATGTAGCTAAGAGCCTTGGGAAGTGCGTATTCAAGAGCAGCTCTAGGGTTTCCCTCTCCGTGCTGGTCCAGGATCCGTAAGGTTTGCGCAAATAGCTTGTGGCTGTTTGAGTTTTTGAGAGCACTCCAGTGCAGAAATTTCTCCACGATACTCTCTTCGCCTGCCTCAGAGCTTTTTTGTAGGCCCTGAGTTTAACTTTATATTCGAGCCATTGAGTCTCCGTGCCAAGGACTAACTAAGAACTAATTCTACGTACCGGTGGTCGGAGAATGAGTGTTCATCGAGAACGCGCCATTTTCTGATCCACTCATAAGCGCCTTCGCTGCAAATAGTGAGATCGATGACCTCCCTACGGGTTTTAGTAATAAACGTAGGTTCGTTACCCACATTGCAAACTACCAGGTTAGTTGTTAACAAATAATCAAACAACGACTCTCCTCTAGCATTGATATCGGAGCTTCCCCACTGGACGTGATGAGCATTCGCGTCAGTTCCGATAATAAGATGACCCATGGAAAAATTTGCCACCAGGTCTTTTACCTCCCTCTGTGGCGGAGGTTCTTCGGCGTCGTAGGGCATATAGACCGATGCCATCGTAAGACTGGTACTGTCGACTGTTAAACTGGCAGCTGTAACGTCACCATTGGTATAGTTGGGCAAGAGAAAGGCATTCAGCTCAGACTTAACCAAAATACAGGCTCTAACCCTGCCCCCCTCGCTGGCTTGGATTAGCTTAAAACCCTTAGTCCCCAAACCGCAAATCCTTGAGCTGTTGACCTAGGGTTCTTGGATGAGGACCACATCTATGTCGCCTTTAGAGAGACGACTGATTAAAGCAGCCGAGGCTGCTTTAGAATTGTGCAGGTTTATCTGAATCACCACCAACATGAGAGCGCTCAGACTTCCCTGCCACCGCCGTATCGTCGAGTTCCACCTCGTCTGGAGGCTTATCTTTCAACGACGATTTGTTCAGACCACGATTTGGCGTAGCCGAGATCCTACTAACTGTGGCAGTATTGACATTGGTGCGCTCAGGACTAGCTGCTATCACTGTGACGTTGAGGTCTTCCCCGTCCAGCAGGCTGTCTCCCATCTCCGAGCTGTTCACTGCTCCTTCGCCATTTGACGTGGCAGATACCATACTTTCCGAGTCGGACATCCCTCCGGTGCAGCCGACATAGCAGCGCGCTGTGCATCGCCGCGGTATACGTGGATCACGATCTGATCTATGCCGTAGTGCACTCGTCCATTGCACCGTTTAAGGGGCTCGAGTGCTTCCTTAGTCAAGGTAAAGACCACTTGCCTGTCAGGCCCTACCGCGTCCTCGACCAGATTGACACCCCAGTCCTCGTCGGGAGAGATGGGTTCATGATCCTCAGCATCCTGAGAATTCTCTAAGGTTCAGCAGGGATAGCAGGAATCCACGCTCTTGCCCTTGGCCGAGCCGGGACGTCCTTCCAGTCGACAACCTCGATTCTTGCCCCTTGGTAGATCTCACCCAGTCTTGCAGCTGCTGTCTTGTACAGTGCAACAGTTGTTGCATCCTCGCAAGCGAATACCTTGATTCGGCCCTGGTGCCATCCCGCATCAGAACCCATCGGCGTGGCACCCGCAGACTCATCCATAATGTCGAGAAGGGCATTACCGGTAGCGTTCCGGACGTACCGCCACTGGTCCCTAGGGATGGCCCAGCTTTCGTTACCTCGGTCAATGACGCCTATGAGGATCCTATCCTTAGTTACTTCAGCAAAGCTGAGTTTACCCACTACGGGGGCGTGTTGCTGCCGCTTCGGGTGAGGTTTTAAATCCACGTCCGATCTCTGGCGTTCGAAGGGATTTCCATTTTCCTCCTCCGCTGTGCAGTATACATTGTTGTATCTTTAGTTTTAGGGTTTTTGTTATTATTTATCATCTTGTTCGTACGACCCCTCGCCGGGCAAGGCCAGTTTAGGGTCAAGGGAAGAGTAAGGGTATGTGGGGCAGAGCCCCATACCGCGGTAAGGCCATAGTTACTCTCCGAGGCGGCCCGGTATCAGAGAGGCTCCGTGCGATTACAGCCACGATTTGCCTCCCGGCTGCAAACGTCCAATGGGCACGTGGTCGCATAACACCCTGGATTGGGAGGGGGAAGATCTTAGTCGTCGCGCCAGAGAGGCTTGGCTTCTCTCGTGATGTAGTACCGGTGGCGCTATGATCACAAGGGCAGCGTAGCCCTGTGGCTATCGACTTAAGCCCTCGTACCGCGGCAAGGTGTCCACCCTTCACGAGGGTCTTATTAAGAGTTTATAGAAGGGCAAAGCTCATTATAAATTGGATTTCATGTTAATGTCTTTATAACAGCATTTTAAGTTTATAAAGCGTTTATGAATAATGTTTTTGCTTATTTCATTGATAAACTCTTAATAAACCTTTCATATCTTTTTACACCCAGCTGTACTTGTACACAGGGTATTATAACTTTGTTAGGATAACGGTTGGTTGTACAGGTATAAAGGAATCGAGATAGATATAGACTTCCATATATCAATATGATCAGGATCGAAAAAAAATTTGATTGAGCCATGTCCGTCCGTCTGTCCGTCCGTCCGTCTGTCCGTTAACACGATAACTTGAGCAAATAATGAGATATCTTCACCAAATTTGGCATGCGTACTTATTTGGGTTCAGAATAGATTGCTATTGAAAATGGGTAAAATCGGACCATAACCACGCCCCTTTTTCGATATCGAAAATTTCGAAAAACGTATAAAATGGGTTAATTCAATATTAGAAGCAGCTACAATGATAAAAATTGCAATATGTATTGATTTAGATGTTCTAAGGCCGATTTTATAAAAATTTTTGAAAAGGGGGCGTGGTACCGCCCACGTATATTTGAAGAAATTTTAAAATTTTGACTCTTAATAACTTCAGAACAGTTTATGCTAGTATAACGAAATTTCGTAGAGGACATACTATTGTTGTGGTAAATTCAGCTATAGAAAATAAACGAAATCGCTTCGCGACCACGCCTACTTTTTCATAAAAGTTAAATTGAAAGGAGGTGGAAATATTGAAAAGGCCATATCTAATTAACTGATTTCGCTATAATAATATAATTTGGTACATACATCAACTTTCATATTCTTTACATAATTTTTTCAAAATTTTGGAAAGTGGGCGTGGCACCGCCCACTTATGAGTCAAGCAATTTTTAAATTCGACTGCTAACCACTTCAGAACGGTGTGAGATAGATTTACGAAACTAGGTATACAAAACAAAGAATAACAGCATTTTATGTGCACAGCTGGGTATGTAATGCTCGGTTTCACCCGAACTTAGACTTCCTTACTTGTTATGAATAAGGCTGTTAATCTATATACATTAGGGTGGTATTTATTTGTGGAGAGACAGTTTTATTATCAGATTTTTAAAGGCTCAGTCCCTAAATCAATAGTAATATAGCCGAAGACAGGGGCGCAGCCAGAAGAAAATGTTAGGGGTGGTTTAAAAATTTGTTTAAAACATTTTCCTACTCTCGTGAAGGGTGGACACCTTGCCGCGGTACGAAGGCTTAAGTCGACAGCCACAGGGCTACGCTGCCCTTGTGATCTTAGCGCCGCCCGGTACTACATCACGAGAGAAGCCTAGCCTCTCTGGCGCGACGACAAAGGTGTTATGCGACCACGTGCCCATTGGACGTTTGCAGCCGGGAGGCAAATCGTGGCTGTAATCGAACGGAGCCTCTCTGATACCGGGCCGCCTCGGAGAGTAACTATGGCTTTACCGCGGTATGGGGCTCTGTCGCGGCGGACGACACACTTTCCCCTCTTTCTCTCCTTGTCCCTAAGCTGGCCTTGTCCGGCGATGGGTCGTATGAACAAGATAAAAAACACGAAACCAAATTTTAACAACCAACAACTACGTTCACTCCTCTGAAGTGGAGAGCTATGCTGGATCAAACGAAATCACAGCGTCGGAGGACAACCTCCACTTCAAAATCAACCGGAGGACTGACAGCGATGGCAACTACGGGTCGGTCAACCTATAAATCTTCAAGTAACATGGACATGATGGGAGCCAGCACCAGTGCGGCTGCCTACGCCGCTAGGCGGAAAACGGCGCATGCTGAACTTCTATCAACCGCTGGTACGAAAACCACTCTCTCAACGCCTGTGCCAATGGTTTTAAGACCTGGCCACAGAGATCCAAAGGAAGGAGAAGAATGAATGGGCTGTCAGAAAATGGAGCGACTGCGATGAAAACTACGGGTCCGGACCCTCAAGAGACATCTCCCCGCTGCTCTTCGTACCTGGAAAAAACGATTGGCTGCTAGGATCCTGAAGAAATATGAGGGAGTTCCGCAGGAAACGCTGTCGCCGAGCTCCAGGAAGTGTGTGGAGTTAGCGTAATCCCTGATACCGGGTTTCCAAAGCAGTTACGTATGTGCCAAAGAGGGTAAACGTAAACCCTTTCAAATGACAGAGATCGAGAGGACGTGGAGTTAAAACCCCATCAAAGGCGGCATCAAAACAAATCAAGCTTTGCTGAGGTAACTAAGGACAGGATCCTTATAGGCATTCTGGACCGAGGCAACGATCGTTTGGCCATCCCCAGGGACCAGTGGCGGCACGTCCGGAATGCACTCGGAAACGCTGTCATCGACGTTTATTTGGCGTCTTCAAGTAGTTCAGCGGCGGTCACGGGTGCGGGCTGGCACCAGGGACAGATCAAACTTGTCGCGTGCGATGAGGCAAGAACTGTTGCACTGTACAAGGCAGCAGCTGCAAGACTGGGTGAAGTCATCGAAGGAGCTAAAATCTAGGTCGTCGACTGGAAGGACATTCCAGCTCGTCCAAGTGCAAGGGCGTGGATTCCGGCCATCCCTGACGAACCCGAGAGAATTCTCGGTATGCTACGGCTAATGAATCCGTCCCTCCCGACGCAGGACTGGAGTGTCACTCTGGTCGGGGATGCGGTAGGGCCTGACAGACAAGTGGTCTTCACCATGCAGAAGGAGGCACTCGAGCCTCTCAAAAGGTGTAATGGGCTAGTGCAATATAGTGTAGGCCAGATAGTCATCCACGTATACCAGCTATCAGCATGCTTACTAATGACGCTTAACCGCCTAGGCGATTTTGGCCGTTTCGTACTAAAGCACGCCAGTCATTCCTTTTTAGCGATAACTGACACCAATTGGAAACCCCAAGGTAGTTCAAGTCATCCTCCACCTGTTGTTTCCATCTCAGTCGAGGTCTCCCCCTTCCTCTGCTGCCGAATTCGGGTGTCGATAGGAAAACTTTCTGTGCTGGTGCTTCTTTGTCCATTCGCATAACACGACCCAGCCAGCGGAGCCTTTGGGCTTTAATCCGCTGAACTATGGTCTGGTCCGCGTAAAGCTCGTACACCTCATCGTATGACGGGAAGGACCACAAACCTTCCGGAGAATTTTCTCTCAAATACTCCAAGGGCCATCTCATTTTCTCTTGAGAGGACTTTACTTCTCAATTGCCTACTTAGTCCAAAGTAACACTTGTTGGCAAGGGTGATTCTCCGTTGGATTTCTAGACTGATATTATTTTCGGTGTTAATGCTGGTTCCCAAATAGACGAAGTCTCTCATCGTTTCAAAGTTGTAGCTGTCAACGGTGACTTGTCTGCCAAGGCGCAGGTGCGCCGGTTCTTTCTTTGATGACAGCAGATACTTCGTCTTGTCCTCGTTCACCGCAAGACCCACTTTTTTCGCTTCATTATCTAAACCAAAGAAAGCAGCGCTTACGGCGCTGCATATTAGTACCCACTGCTGCACTCCGTTGGGTTGAATTGTGCTCTCAGAGAGCAGGTGCCTGATTTCCGATCTGGCGATAGCCATGTGGCTTGATGGTTCTTTGTAATGCTTGAACCTGGTGCTGGATACGATCATGTTTCGTGCAGCCGCGAAGTCAATCAGTCTGAATCCATTTGGCGAAGTCTCATCATGGAGGCTGAACTTTCCGACAGTGGAGCCAAATACATCCCCTTTGCCCACCCTGGCGTTAAAGTCGCCAAGCATGACTTTGATATCATGACGGCGGCAGCGCTCATAAGTTTCTTCTAATTTCGCGTAGAATGCATCTTTTTTCACGTCGTCCTTGTCCTCGGTCGGTGCGTGCACGCAGATAAACGATGTGGTGAAAAATCGTAGTTTAATTCGGATTGTGGCAATACGCTCGTTCACGGCTGTGAAGGACACTACATGTTTTACAAGTCTCTTTCCTACCACAAAACCGACGCCGAATCTGCGCTCATTAGTATGGCCGCTCCAGTAGACATTGCAGGTTCGGATGGTCTTATAACCTTGCCCCGTCCATCGCATTTTTTGTATAGCGGTGATGTCAGCTTTTGCCTTGTTGAGGACCTCAACTAAGCGGGCATCGTCACCTTTCCTAGTAAGGGTTCGCACATTCCTAGAGCATGCCCTGATTTCATTAATCATAGTCCTAGTTCGTTTGCTGTAGTCGTTATCTGAAGAAAGAGTTATCATATCCGAGACTCGGTTGTTAGATCTCATTGCCCTACATATGGAGACTCAAAAATGTAAACCATTTTTTCTTTTTATCTAATACTCAAAACTGATAGCACTACGGTCGGAGTTATTACATACAAAATTTGGTTCCGATTGGAAACGCCTAAGGCATGCCACAGGGTGATATCTCCGACCATAGTAGTATGGATTTGAAGAAATAAATAAACAAAAAAAATTTATAGTAGAAAATTTCATGGACTATTTGACCGATCGAATAATTTAATTCAATTATTCTATCTTTGTTGTTAACAAACAAACTGAGCAACAACTCACAAACAAACAATACCAGCTACCGTGATTGCAATTTCGTTCTTGCTAAGAAACTAGACGTATGGCTTTGTATTTGTTGTTAGAAATTTTTCATTTCTCCCTTTATAGTGGTCATTGAACCGAGGAGAAATTAGGAATTTATAGTGGTCATTGAACCGAGGAGAAATTAGGAATTTCTAACCGCAGCGTGTCATACTAGTTACACCAACACTGCTTGTTTGATTTCGTGGGATAATTGCTACTATGTTCGTTAATACGTGTATTTTTTTATGTTATTTTTTGTTGTATATGTATGAATACATATCTATTTGCCTTAAGATCACACTACCGCGACATCTGTTGGTTGAGAGGTGTGATTAGGGCTTTTAAGCTGCATCCTCTGTTACGATTTAGCAGCGCCACAGGTCCTTGGCTAGTATATGAAAGCTTGATGTTATGGTCATTTTAGTTACTTATACAGTAGAAAATTTCATGAACTATTTGAAAATTTATCTGCGACAGGCCTTAGGCGTTTGCATTCGGAACCAAATTCTGTATTTGATATCTCCTAACATAGTGCTATCAATTTCGAGTATTAGATAAAAAAAAATCACTTATATTTTCTGAGTCTCCATTGAGAAATCTGAACTTTAATCCCCGTACGATACGCCTAAACCATCTCCAATCGGGATAAAAATGTATGTGCGATATAGTTGACCGTGGTACAGCCTATCTAACTTGTGAATAAAAGAAAAACGTGCTCTATATTTTTAAAGTTTTTAAAATACCCTGGAGTTATGAGTATTTGAAGATCAAGGGTGCCGTTAAATTACCGTAGAATTGGCCATATATAAAAATGCAGGGATTTATGGGTGGCGAACAGACTGAACGGATTTTTTACAAGTTTTGACAGTTTGTTCTTGGGGCAAGTCTCCTTGACATAGGCAATATTTTCCGGTAGATGGCGCTGGAGTCTAATCAAATATATACATTAGGCTGGGTCGATTTGTATGAACGAAAGTTAACTGATATCGCGCCATCGATTTTTCGATAGGTTTTGGACTCAGGAAAAAAAGTTCCATTACGCATACCCCTAAAAATAATTTTGGAGCCTGCGAAATCTAATTTTTTTGAATTTTCTTCGACTTTTTAAGGTTTTTTTCATGACCCTAAACAAACTTTCATTTGATTTTAGAATTTTCATGTATAGCCTGTCCGACTCCAAAATGTCCGCTAAAAACGTTGACGATAACAGTTTTTGAAAAAAATAATATTTATTCCTTTCGCTTCTTATTTTTTTTAAAGGTTTTTGAAAAAAAAATTCGGTGTCAATTGGCGTAGTCCCGAGTGAATTCATGCGCTAAAAGCGGTGGTTAATTTAGTTTTTTGAAAAAAATTTATTTAATGGAGTTTTAGAAGAATTTTGGTCGAAAAAACCAATTTTTTTAGATTTTTCATTGGCATCCGTCTATAAAATTAGACGGAGAGCTGGGAACATAAAAAATTGGGTCACTCGAAGCAAGGTCAATTTCCACATTTACGGAATCGTTTGTTACCGACTTGACGTCAGCCTGGCCGGGAGAACTCCTACTGGAAGGCAAAGGCGTGTTAGGGGGATTGTGCTCCCCCTATTAAAAAGTGTAAGTGAACCAACCAGATTTTCTGAGTATGTGGGTTCTTAGAGGTTCTTCCGTAGAATCTTTAACTATCCTTAGAATTTTTATATTGAGCTTAGTTCTCCCACAATCCGCGCTTAAAGCTCAAAAGACCTATTTGTTTGGACCTCTGCAACTCTGTAATTAGAAGCAATACTTGGATCAAAGTACATGATTCTGAAAGTCTGAACGTTTCTCTTTATCATACAATAGCGCTTTACTATCGCTGATTCATAGCAGACAATCACGAGCAGATTTTATGCACACCTTTTGTTGGAATTTTATAGTGTTTTATACACTGTGGAAGTTTCCTGAATCCAAGTTTAAACGAAACACGCAGCTTAGTTTTAATATAATAAAGTTTATTGAACACGAAATAGAATTTGATGTAATCAGGTTGAAAGTAAACGAAAGACTGCAAAGAGCAAATAAGAAGTTGCATTCAAATATGACATTTGCATGGTTGCATAAATATGTTGTATTTCAACACGCCCCCTCAATGAACATATTCATGCAATGAAAAACATTACATTATTTTAGGCCCAATATATTAAACAATTTTACATGACTAGGCTTAGCCAAGTTCTTGGTTAATATATCGGCGACCATATCGCTGCTGCTTCAATATTTTAAATCGATTTGACCTTCTCGATAAATATTTCTGATGAAGTGATATCTGATATCGATGTGCTTGCTACGGGAGTGATACACAGGATTTTTTAGTAAGTTCATTGCGCTTAGCTTGTCGCCATTTACGATAACTTTATCTGGACAATGAATGTTCATCTCACGTAACAATTGCTTCAAATAAATTACTTCTTTCTACCACCGATGCAAGCGCCATATACTCAGCCTCTGTGCTGCTGAGTGCTACTGTTTGTTGTTTTTTCGACTCATACGAAAATACGCTGCCTACCAGAAAAACGGCATACCCAGTATACGATTTACGGTCAGTTGAATCTCCACCCCAATCCGCGTCAACAAAACATTCGATTGGCTTTCCAGTTTTACTATACGTCAGTTTCTTATCTTGCGTTGCGCATAAATATTTTAATATACGCTTTGCTGCTGCCATATATTCAGTGTGTGGATCGGTATTACGTTGTGCTAATTTACAAACGGAATGTAAGATATCTGGTCGCGTACACACAGCAATATACATAAGCGATCCTATAAGCGACTGGTATTGCTTTTCATCCGCTTTCGTACAATTTTCATTTTCGCAGCAAACTCGATGCCCTGACTTAAAGCTATGCGCCAATTATTTATCACTTTCTTACCTCTTATCAAGAACTTTTCAACCATTTTCCAATACAAAGCCTATTCAACTTTTCCCCTTGTTAGAGGTAACAACAGAAATATTCTCTGACATTTTCGGGCTACAAACTGCACATGTAAAAATTACGATTGAGAATAACTTATGATTTATACTTATTAAAAGCATAACACTAATCATTTGGTTATGATCATTTGAGAAAGTTACCGTTATCTTATTGAGATAAACTATGCTGGAGTCACCAATGGCAAAAATAAATCGATGTGTCTTTGATGCGAAGTCTATGTACATTTGTTTCGCTATATATGTACATCGATGCTTCGACTTGGTAGTTTTCTAATATGTGTACATATATTTTTCCAATTACGTGCATATTTTTGAACAAGGAAAATATGTTGGTCCAATTTACTTTTGTTTTTGGACAAGTGAGAAACCGAAATAACGTTTAAACGTTCAAAACTTCACAATTTTTATAAAAACATCGATGTATCGATACATCAAATATTTACGTGACTATAAAAGTCGCCAAAAATCGAAATTTTTCTTACATATTTAAACCGGAGATTCGTTTCTGAGAGGTTGTTGTTAATTATATTGAGAAGAGCTTAAGAGTTTGTGTTTGTAACTTTACCGTCAGGTTTTATATTTGCTTGCAAGAGCTATTACAAAACACTAGAAAAATAATACTCAACATAAATATATAAGATGTAGAAACAATGTAATGAATGATGTGTAAAATTCGCGCGAATTTAACACATCATTCATTACATTGTTTCTACATCTTATATATTTTTTTTCGACATTTTTTTTCGAGAATTTTTTTTTCGACCTTTGTGTTTTTGTCAAATTTTTTTTCGACATTTTTTTTCGACATTTTTAGTTTCGACTTCTTTTTTTTCGACATATCGTACCAGCCCGTGAATTTACCCTCGTTCACTCGCGTACCAAGCAACTGCTTAAACAAAGTTACTTTTCTTACGAGGCCTTTTGGTCGATGTATTTTTATTAAGCAATTCCACGAATCGCTCGCTGTTTTGCAGCTCTTCACGTGTCGAATTTGCATTGGTGTTATGCTTAGGATTATTGTAGCCTTGGCCTTGTCATCTTTCGCCTTCCATAGCAGCTTATCTTTTTCATCGGCATCTTCTGCTGGACACACCAGTTCACCGCTCACAACGGACCACAGATCTTGATGAATAAGCACGCTCATGAGTTGTATACTCCACGAGTCGTAATTGGACTCATTTAACTTTTCTATGTTAAATAGCGACGACGCCATTGTGCTACCAATTTCACTGAAACAAATTTGACATTTGCATGGTTGCATAAATATGTGAGTTGCACAGGGTGACCTGTAAGGGTTGTATATCAACACCTTTTGACGAATTCGACTTTTTGCTCATTTTTCGAGGCCCATAAGACTACAAGTAAATAGGATTTAAGGCTTTGGAAGGCTGAATATGATAGAAAAAACATTTGTCTTTACTGCCCAAGCTCAAGAAATTATGTGTCAGTTACTAATTAGAAATTAGCCAAGTTTACGTAGATGATCCCATACACATTTTTTTATTTTTACCATAGGCTCATTCCATTTCAAGACAGCCGGTCCAGCGGGATATGGTTTTTGATTTCGATGAAATTTTAATATGTTGTTCTTTGGTCAAAATAAAGAAACAAGTGCCTTTTTTTCCTGAATAAAATTTTTTTTCGGATTTATCGGCCGTTGAAAACGTTAAAATGCAATGGACATTTTTTTCGCCAATTTTTTCAACTCGCAATAACTTTGTCAAAAATTAACCGATTCTCCTAATTTTTTTTTTTTAAATGTTCGTTATTACTATTACTGTTATATAAATTTATAATATTATATAGTTTAAAAATTTATTTTTTTTTTCAGTATTTAGTTATAATATATATAATTATAAATTTATGACTTTTTTTCAAAAATTAATATCTCAAAAAGGGTTATCTTTTTTGTTTTGAAATTTTTTCTGTATTGAGTCAACAGTTTATTTTTCAACTTGGCTAAATGGCTATTAGCGAAAATTCGTTGTTTTCGAGATATGAATTTTTGAATATTAAACATTTTTTCCACCCATATATTGATGAAATGCATATTTTCTTTGAAATATTCGTTTTTACTTTTACTTGAATAGAAATTCATAAACAATAGCATATAGTTAAAAAAAAAATTTTTTTTAGTATTTAGTAAAAATTTATGACTTTTTTCAAAAGTGAATATCTCGGAAACTGTAATTTTTTGTTTGTTTAAACTTTTTCTATATTGAGTGAACAGTTTATATTTAAACTTGGCTAAATGCCTGTTAGCCAAAATTCGTTGTTTTCGAGATATGAATTTTTGAATACTTAACATTTTCCCCTCCATATATTGATGCAAAGTATATCGAAAACAACGAATTTTGGCTAGTTGATATTTAGCCAAGTTGAAATATAAACTGTTGTTCAGATCTAATCTCAATTAACTTTATGATTTGATCCCATAGCTGGGGAATAATGATTAGTAATCCTAATGATTAGTAATCGGATTAGAAATTTTGTTTTTGTAAAGTAATTGATTAAATTAGGATTAGATGGCTATTCTAATCGTTACTTCTTGATTAGATTAGAAGTAATCAAAAATCTAATAGCGATTAGCGACGATTAGCATATCTAATCAAAATTAATCAAAAAAAAAATCAATTAATAATTACTCAACTAGTTTTGATTAGATGAACTATTTGGAAATATCTTTGTAAAAAAAAATTATTTGTTTTTGTATACTTTATTTATTCACATGATATAAATATTTTTGAATATTTCATAATATTGCATCAAGGTCAACCTGTTTATAAAAAAATATTTCAGGCCAATCTATTTTTTAGTTGTAAATATAATAAACGACCCATATAATCTCGTTTTTTTTTTGTTAAAGATTCAGAAGCAGAGAAGAGAGCACTGAGCTTTCATGGTACACACGCCTCTTTGCACCTCTTCGCACATTCGTTGTTCATGGGAGAAATTGAATGAGCTTTCCGGTGAGCTGAATCTGTCTCCTTTTACATCAAGTGATTTTCAATATTTGGAGTCATACAAGCTGCTAATGGAGCCTATTTCCCAAACTTTGGACTTTCTCCAAGGTGAAGCCAATGTGAAATATGGTGTTCCTGCGTTATTTTCTTTGAGTAATAAACTGCTAAAATTATCAAAAAAAAACCGAAGTTTGAATCTATGTTAGCTCAACAGCGGTACAATTAGAACATAAATTGAGAGAAAGGTTTAAACTGTATTTCACATCTGCTCCTGAGGTAAATATGGCATTAGCGGCAGCTGTATTGACACCAAATGTGAAAATGAAATGGCTGCGGGTTATACAAAAAACTTCACCTGACTGTACTCATGAGCAGATCAGTAAACGGGCGATTGACGTAATAAGCACTTTCTTCCAAAATGATTCCACATGTTTTGAAACAGTCGTGCCTCAATTAGACTATGAAAGCTCTTTTTATTATTTCAATAATGAAGGTAATTTTATCAATATTTTATGATTTTTCGAACTAAATATTTTTCTGGTTCTAGAAGATGATGAAGAGGCGTTAATTGCCAAAACACCAATTTCACCAACCGGGTCAAACGATTTCAAAGAAGTGGTTAGCAATCAGCTATACGCGTATTTGAATGACCCGACGCCAGGTCCTGAAATTTGGAAGAAATATGGTGCACTGAAGGAAGCGTGTCTAGCGTTCAATACCCCGCTTACGTCATCAGCGCCTGTCGAAGGCTGTTTTCATTTGCGGGAATAGTCAATAACCCAAGACGGAATTCATTGTCTGACTTTTCTTTTGAAAAGTTGGTAGTAATGAAGTCGAATATAAACTTTTTGTGATACATATAATGTTAATGAAAAAAAAAAACTAATGGCGGCGATATACCAACAGGTTATCATTACCTCTAACGAGATTTTTAGCCGAGCTTCTCTTTCCAACTTGTGGTGTGTTGCTTTTTAAGTTTTTTCCTACTAGTAGGCGGGACCTACAGTTTTTTGCCGACTCCGAACGGCACTTGCAAAGCAAATGAATTTTTTTGCTGAGAAGCTCTCATGGAAGAAATACACCCGGAGAGTTTGCCAAACCACTGCCGAGGGGCGACCCCGTTTTAAAAAAATTATTTTTCTAAATAATTTTTTATGTTACTTTTGCCGGGCATCGAACCGCCACGACTTGGTGTGAATGTTAATGAAATTTTGAATAAAACTTCTTTGAAGTTTGTTACTTTATGAATTAAACGAAAAAGAACCACAAAAATATTTCAAAATAATTGATCTAATCAAAACTAATCGAGAAATCCAATCAATTTTTTTTTTTATTACTTTTGATTAGTTTTGATTAGATATGCCATTAGATTTTTGATTAATTCTAATCTAATCAATTTGTAAACTAAAACATTAGGAATCAAAAAAATCTAACTGATTAGATCACTTTTTTTTTCTAATCGTAATGATTACTAATTCTAATCGAAGTTCCCCAGCTATGTTTGATCCACACTTAAATTCTAGTATGTATGTGCCATAATATATATCGATAAGTTACGATAACAAATTTCAATTGTCATAATATCGATGTAAGATTATGAGCTTTAACATTATATAAATAAAAAAACACACTAAACTTCCGCTCGTAGCGTGTTTTATATATTTTATTAAATCGCATTTTATATCTGGAAATAGTTCATCAAACGCCAATCATCTTGTGAACTAAAAACGCTTAGTTTCCCTACAAAACATTGGAGCCCCGGCGAGATACCTATTTTCAACATTATTTTGCGAACATGTCGGACACTGAGCAAAACTCTGGCAAGCCAGGCGATGCTGGAGGAGGTTCAACATCCACTGTCTCTACAAAGGCCCAAAAGGTAACTGCCGTGCTAAATACACGCCGTACCCGCGACTTCATTGAACGTATGAAGCAAGATCCAACACTGATCTCTTCATCGGAGCTGACTATTCGCCTTGAAGCTTTGGAGAATTCTTTCAGTGTTCAAACAAAAAATTGAGGAAAGAGACCCAGAAGAAACTTTACAACATCATCATCACGAGGAGCTGTACTACTTAACTGCATCCAACATAAAGGTTATGCTCTCAAAATTAGACAACGCAGCTAACACAACAATCGTGGATAATGATAAAATGACGGAGAGGTATGACACTATAAGACTGCCAAAAATAGAATTACACTCATTTTCAGGTGAAGTCAAAGCATCAACTATTGGACCGACTCCACTATTGTTTTAAACTGGCTACAACAAGATTCTTGCAGCTGGCAAACATTTGTCGCTAACCGCGTTGCGCTTATTCAGGAAAGTAGTACATTTTCACAATGGCGCTACGTACGAACCAGCCAAAATCCAGCTGATTTATTATCGCGTGGTGTATTACCTGACGCATTAATGCGTTCGAGCCTATGGTACAACGGGTCTAGTTTTTTAATGCAATCTGAAGAATTTTGGTCTTCGTTACCTGTGGGAATATAATGACGATGTCTTACCAAGAAAAAGGGTTAAACTTGTTTTAGCAGCCACACTCGAAGATAACTTCATAGAAAATATCAAATATCACAACAATTATCAAAGTCTACTCAACATAGTCGCATACATAATGCGCTTTAAGCATAATTGCACAACCAGTGAGTCAAACCGCAGTTCAGGTGTTCTCTCCCCACAAGAAATACGTCTTGCGCTAGTTGCTATTGTAAAATTAATTCAGCGAGTGGAGTTCTCCGCAGAGCTGCGAGCATTGGTTGCGGTAGTGCTCTGCCAAAGCAAAGTAAACTCAAAGCTCTCGCAGCGTTTATTGATCAAGAGGGAATTATTCGGGTTGGTGAACGTGTACGGCATGCAGCTATAGATTTCAATAATAAGCATCCCATATTACTTCCCAAATCGCATGTTTTTACGCGAGCTCTTTTGACTAATCTTCACATCTCCAACCATCATGTTGGTCCCCAGGCAATTCTTAGCATGACCAGGCAAATGTTTTGGCCTATTCACGGGAAAGTCGTTGCCCGCTCCGTCGTTTATCATTGTGTTCGCTGCTCCAGAGCGCGCCTATTAAGACACGATCAGCTCATGGCAGATATGCCTGAACTACGAGTACAACAATCACGCCCGTTTAATGTTGTTGGAGTTGATTATTGCAGCCCCTTTTTTAATCATTTTCGTCGTCGCGGAACAGTACCAATAAAGGCATATGTCGCCATATTCGTATGCTTAGTCACTAAGGCCACCCATTTGTAGCTTGTTGACGACCTCAGCAAAAAAGGCTGTGCTGTATTGTACAGCGATAACGCTACAAACTTTGTCGGCGCAAGAAAAGAATTGGAAGAGCTTTTCAGTATGAAGAAATCGAAAGGGAGTGCGCTGTTAATGGAATTGTGTGGAAGCATATACCTCCCCGGTCTCCACATGTTGGAGGGCTGTGGGAGGATGCTGTCAAATTTTTTAAATATCACCTAAAACGTATAATGAATAACTCTTCATTAACCTTTTCAGAATTTAACACTCTTATCATCCAAATCGAGTCAGTACTCAATTCTAGACCAATCACGGCAGTCCCTGAAAACGCTTGCGATGCACCTGCACTTACTCCTGGGCATTTCATTATCGGTACTGCGTTAAATACTATTCCTGAAGCGGATATAAAGGCCGTCGAAAACTTCAATCGCCTACAGAGGTATCAGCAGCTGCAATGGTATTTCCAGCAGTTCTGGGATAAATGGCACAAAGATTATCTTCAAAGCTTGCAAGGTCGCAATAAATGGATAAAGAAAGTTCCGCCTTTAAATTTCGGAGACCTAGATATTTTGGAAGAAGAAAATATTCCACCGCTTCAGTGGAAACACGGCCGCATAATTCATATGCATCCAGGCAAGGATGTTATCACCAGAACAGTAACAGTCAAAACTTCTACAAACGAAGTTCAGCGAGCTACCGCTAAAATAAATAAAAAACAAGTATTATACTTTTTCACGAAACTTCCGCTCGTAGAGTGTTTTATATATTTTATTAAATCGCATTTTATATCTGGAAATAGTTCATCAAACGCCAATCATCTTGTGAACTAAAAATGATTAGTTTGCCTACAAAACAACTGTTCACTCAATACAGAAAAAGTTTAAACAAACAAAAAATTACAGTTTCCGAGATATTAATTTTTGAAAAAAGTCATAAATTTTTACTAAATACTAACAAAAAAATGTCTTTTTTTAACTATATGCTGTTTTTTATGAATTTCTATTCAAGTAACAGTAAAAACGAACATTTCAAAGAAAAAATCATGAGAATCGGTTAATTTTTGACAAACATAATATGCATTTCATCAATATATGGGTGGAAAAAATGTTTAATATTCAAAAATTCATACCTCGAAAACAACGAATTTTGGCTAATAGGCATTTAGCCAAGTTGAAAGATAAACTGTTGACTCAATATAGAAAAAATTTCAAAATAAAAAAAATTACTTTTTGAGATATTAATTTTTGAAAAAAGTCATAAATTTTTACTAAATACTGAAAAAAAAAAATAAATTTTTAAAGTAAATAATACTTTTTATATATTTATATAAAAGTAATAGTAATAACGAACATTAAAAAAAAACATAGGAGTATCGGTTAATTTTTGACAAAGTTATTGCGAGTTGAAAAAATGGGCGAAAAAAATGTTCAATGCATTTTAACGTTTTCAACGGCCGATAAATCCGAAAAATATTTGTTTCAGGAAAAAAAGACACGTGTTTCTTTATTTTGACCAAAGAACAACATATTACAATTTCATCGAAATCAAAAATTATGTCCCGCGCGGAAATGAAATGAAATGAGCCCATATAAAATTTACAACTAGAAAAGTAAAAAAAAAAATCAAATGGAATCATCAATTTTTCTTAGCAACTGAACAGTAGAGACAAATGTTTGGGCTATCATATTTATTCTTGCAAAGACTGATATCTCATTTACTTGTAGAATTATGGACCTCGAAAAATTAGAAAAAAGTCGAATTCGTCAAAAGGTGTGCAATAAAATCTGCTCGTGCTTGTCTGCTATTAATTAGCGATAGTAAAGCGCTATTGTATGATAAAGAGAAACTTTTAGGCTTTCAGAATCATGTACTTTGATCCAAATATTGCTTCTAATTACAGAGTTGCAGAGGTCAAAGGTTAGGTTAGGTTCAAGTGGCTGTCTCAGAGGCACACCTAGGCCAGTATTAAAAGGCCCGTTGTGATACCACAAACACTAGGAAAGTCAGTTCCGGGACCCTGCCATATGGAAAATCCCGGTGTTATCGAGATTCTCCACATAGCAGAATCCTGGGACTGACGTTCCTAAACCGACACCGTTACTCCTCCTCGAAAAATTTAGATGACTTGATGAAGGCCGTCAGGTCCTTTATGTCCAGCTCCGTGACCTGGCGTAGGCTAACCAGGAAGGGAACTCCCAAAAAGCGCATTCTCGCGCCACTTAAAGTCGGGCAGTTGCAGATGAGGTGCTCCACCATTTCCTCCTCCTCATCATCCGTACAACTCCAGAGGTCCAAACAAATAGGTCTTTTGAGCTTTAGGCGCGGATTGTGGGAGAACTAAGCTCAATATAAAAATTCTAAGGATAGTTAAAGATTCTACGTAAGAACCTCTAACAACCCTTATACTCAGAAAATCTAGTTGGTTCACTAACACTTTTTTAATAGGGGGAGCACAATCCCCCTAACACACCTTTGCCTTCCAGTAGGAGTTCTGCCGGCCGGGCTGACGTCAAGTCGATAACAAACGAGTCCGAAAATGTGGAAATTGACCTTGCCTCTAGTGACCCAATTTGTATGCTGCCAGCTCTATAAAATTGAGCCAATGAAAAATCTAAAAAAAATGTTTTTTTCGACCAAAATTCTTCTAAAACTCCATTAAATAAATTTTTTCAAAAAACTAAATTAACCACCGCCTTTAGCGCATGAAAAAATGATTTGGAGCCTTGAAAATGAAAAAGAAATGCATAAAAAATCGAAAAAGCAGTTTTTTCGACCAAAACAAGTCCAAAAACCCGAAAACAATTTTTTTTTTTCAAAAACTGTTATTTTGAGTGGGACAAGATATATGAGACAAATTCGTTTTCATCGAAAACAGGTTTGCATGTATGCGAAAAAACCCTTAAAAAAATAAGAAGGGAAAGGTCGATTTTTTGACCAAAACACTCCCCTAAACCCAAAAAATATTATTTTTTTCAAAAAACTGTTATCGTCACCGTTTTTAGCGGACATTTTTGGAGTCGGACAGGGTATACATGAAAATTCTAAAATAAAATGAAAGTTTGTTTAGTAGGTCATGAAAAAATCTTAAAAATCGTAGTCGAAGAAAATTCAAAAAAATGAAATTTCGCAGGCTCGAAAATTATTTTTTGGGGTATGCGTAGTGGAACTTTTTTTCCTTAGCCCAAAACCTATCGAAAAATTGAAGCGCGATATCCGTTAATAAATCGACCCGCCCTAATATACATACATGTTTAAATATCGGACCGAAACTTGAAAATGAGATTAACACCGAGCTTCTGCTTACTTTACACTATTTGTATGTATATAAGCATTTCAAGGAGAATCACCTTAAACATTTAACTTTTTTATATGAATAAGGGCTACTCTAATATGTAAGTTATAAAAGTAGTTTAAACTTCGTAGTTGTTTCCATACTACCCTCAGGTAGCTTCGGACTAGAGTCCTAGCGTTCCTGAGTGGCGTACTTTGCATTAAAACTGCCACCTTAATCAGGGAGCGGGGGAATGTGGCAATCCTCGGCTACCCTATATAATGTGACCACTCGCAACGCCACGCATACCTAAGTAACTGTTGGAGGAGATTCCTTACTCCCCTCAGAGTGCTTCGGACTGGATTCCTGGCGTTTCTGAGTTTCGCATTTGAGTCGCCCTTTGCATTCCACTCGGCACTTCAATCAGGGGCGGGGGCGTACTCCACGGCCACCCGGTATGAAGTGTCTGCACCTAATACCACTTATCTTGTTATTCATTAGGCCTGGATTTCCCTTCGGGGGTGGTTAAGGCTAGCCCTGAACCAATCCTGAGGGGAAATACCCGTGCCTATCCATCTTTCGGGATTGTTGGAGAGGGGACCCTCCACTAATCCCTATGGATTTTTAGAAGAAATGGTTTGCCCTTGGAGGAGATGGGAGTTCCATGAGCCAGGATGGTTCTTGGGGAGTCTCCCCGCTTACCACGGGCCCCTTTGATACCCTCTGTAGGGAAGGGAGTTGTTAACTCCAGCTTACCTATAAGAGTATGATTTTCTGTGGCGTAATTTGCTTTACATACTGATCTGGATATAAAGCGATGCAGAGTTCTAATTATCAATAAGTTTCAGGTAGTGCGACGAATGAAAAATGCCAGGCATATTATTGACATGCACTTTTATGTACCCAGCATGCGGGTGCGTCTGGTTGTTCGCTGTACGTGGGGATCGCGAAAGGAGGAGTTATAATTATGTAGATTATTGAGCTATGACTATGTTGCAGCAAATGAGCGATATATCGTTTTATATATACTAACACTTACATTATCACCGCAAAGCCCGTGTTCCTCAGATCTTTAATCGGTGTTGGGATTTGAATAACTTCGAATATACCTCAAGCTGGAGGTACATAAAAAGATTTAGTTTCCACAGCAACCAAGAAAATATCGTGTTTGGTTCTACTTCTTGAACAAATCTCGTATTTTAGCTGTGATTTTCTTGGTTGTTATGGAAACTAAATCTTTTTATGTACCTTCCAGCTTGATGTCCATTCGAAGTAATCAAATCCCAACACCGATTAAAGATCTGAGCAACACGGGCTTTGCGGTGATGATGTATATTTGAATAATTTTCCTACCGGGTTTTAGTATATAAAATGATATATATACGAACTTATGTATACATTCAGAAAAAAGAATATGTAGAAATATAGATACATATCGTTACACTAATATAGAAAGGCCCTAACTCATTTTTTATTTTCAATCAAGGCATTGAAATTTGTGTTTTCGAACAAGCCATCGTTGCTATGGTTTAGGTAAGGTTCAAGTGGCTGCCGCAGAGGCACACCTAGGCCAGTATTAAGAGGCCCGTTTTGATACCACCAACACTAGGAGAGTCGGTCCTGGGATCCTGCCATATGGAAAATCCCTGTATTATCGGGATTCTCCACATATCAGAATCCCGGGAATGATGCTCCTAAACCAACGCCGTTACTCCTCCTCGAACCATTTAGATGACTCGATGAATGCCATCAAGTCCTTTATGGCCAGCTCCGCGATTTGGCGTAGGCTAACCAGGAAGGGAACTCCCAAAAAGCGCATTCTCGCACCACTTAAAGCCGGGCAGTTGCAGATGAGGTGCTCCACCGTTTCCCCTCCTCATCATCCTTGCAACTCCTACAGCATCGTCGGTAGGGCACACCTAGCCTTTCTGCACGCCTACCAATAAGGCAATGCCCAGTTAATACGCCTATTAATATGGAGAATTCTCTTAGGGAATAAATGTGTCTTGATCTTTTATGATCCCATTTCGGCCAGGTTTCTATGGATATAAGGCAACCTGGAGATTGCAGCCATCTTTCGTTGGATTGGCGGAATGTGTACTCTTTCAGCATTAGATTGCATGTGGCAAACGGCATACCTAAGAGCTCTTTATCCCGAAGAACCTGCTTGGCCGTGCCCTGCCTCGCAAGCTCGTCTGCCCTACAAATTCCCTCAATGTCCCTATATCCCGGGACCCATGTGAGGTTCACGCGGTTCTGTTGGGCCATCTCTTGTAGAGATCGACGACAGCTGATCGTCAGTTTAGAATTGAACGAGTAAGTTCCAGGGGTGTTAATGGCCGCTTCGCTGTCGCTGAAAATAAAAATATCCTGTCCGATAGTGTGTTTGCCTATCCAAGACGCGGCGTCCATGATTGCTGAAACTTTAGCCTGGAAGACGCTGCAGTTATCAGGTAGTCCGAAGGAGAGCTCATGGTTCAGATCCTTTGATCTCCCCCTCCAACTATGCCGTTTAACTTCGAGCCATCGGTATAGATGGAAGTGCCGCCATGAGTGTCGGGACTCCGCTCCGTCCTCTCTCATTCTTCCCTGCTGGAAATGTTTATTTTAAAACCGCTATCTGCGACTGTTGTGGTCGCACAACGATCTGTGCTCAGCGGAAGAAAGCTGTAGGATCCCAAAATACTGGCGTATCCAGTAGTGCTTGCGCCCCAGCCGGACGTTTTCCTTAGATGCAGAGCCGATGCTGCTTCTACCTGATGAACTTCCAGATCGCGTGACAAAATGCCAAGAATGGCCTGGTCTCAGCGCACCGCTTATACAGATCATGAAATATCTGTGTACTTTACCTAACAGATTAAGGTTTGTTGCCTTGCTCAGCGCAGGCCACGACATCACAACTCCATAGAGCATGATTGGCCGAATGATGGCAGTGTAGATCCATTTGCATATTTTAGGGCTGAGCCCCCATTTTTTTTTCAATGGCTCTTTTGCACGTGCCGAGTACAATACACGCTTTCTTCTGGCGCTGAAGAACATTCTCCTTCAGGTTAGTTTCCAGATTAGTCGAACCATCAACCTGTGACATAGCTTAAGACCAATGACCAGTGATTTTCTTGTATGATAGTTCCATTTCTGTATGTTTAGATGTTTGTCCTTTCTGTGTTGTAAGGTATCAACGTGCATAAGTAAATAGTAGGATTCGATAAAGCCCGGCTATGGGAGTGGGTCGAAGCCACACGTTGGGCCAAAACAAGACAAGTTAGCGGCTGCGTTAGGAATTTGTTTACGGACACGCTCCATGATCCAGGCACCATCGGCGGATCCGAGCCTGTAACGGCAGCCTACACCCTGAATACGCTCCTGTGCGCATGCGTATGTACGTGCGCAACATTTCCCCTGCAGATAACCAAACTGATTATCTGCTGACACTATTCTATACAAAAGGTCTATGTGTGCGGGTATAAGGTACTGTTGCACACAACAAGTTCGACTCCCGCTAGAATATCCGACTGAGTTAGAGAATAGTAGCAACAAAAAGGACTGCTGGACCGCAGTCTCGTTAGTGAAACGGGGCGATCGTCTCGTTCATAGCCATCAAAAAAAGTAAATTCTGCGAGTCGAGCGGACGTTCATTTATTATTACGCGTCTGCAGTGAAGAAAACAAAAAACAAAAAGATTTTATTTAAAGTGTGACCGTTTACTGAAAGACGGTCAAGCGAAAGTAAAGTGCCTCAACTGACTGACAACCCCTGAGCTAGCAACCAGCCAACTCTAGTGCGAACACCCGCCGCCTCGTTACATCACCAGTGGTAAGTCCAATCAAAAGTTCCACTAATTTTCGCGATACACGCACCAAAATCCCATTTAATAATTAATTGAACCAACCCTCTTTACACGTTCTGCAACTTACAATATAACCTCCAGCTTAATTTTAATTTTCTGCTATTTTTTTTTATTGTAGATCCACTGCATACGCAGTCAACAATCACCCTCGGTGCGCGGCACCGTCCGTCACAGTCACACAATACAACCTCCACAACACCACATACACATCCACGAGACCACGGGACTACAGGTGGCACACAACACGATACACCACACTGAACACTTTCACCTAACACGCCAGCACGATAAACTTTCGCGGCCAAGATCCACAACAACAACATCGCACTGTGACCACGCCACAAACACCAGAAAACATCCACCACCACCCATACAATCACATACCACTGTAACACCACAGTCAATTTACATGCATCATCGACACCAGACAGCAGCTTCACAACGACACTTCACACAAGCAAGTACACGGTAAACTACTTTCACCACAGATACCCAGCACACACGGAAACGTCCATCAGCACCAACACCAAAAACACCCGGTAAGCCTGCACATACCGGTTCCATAAAGTAGTGGACGAATCCACCACTTGCAACACCCACCAAAACATTTTCGCCGGCAGTTGCAAGACGTCGGTGTTTGTACCAAGCAACCACGACCATCACAAACTAAACATATTCAACCGGCAGCCGTGGTGAGTTTCTCAAAGTCCGAGTACTGTGGTGGTGATCTGAGAGAGCACACAGCTCGCGAAAGTGAATTCGAAGCGCAAGAGGCCGCACCCAAAACTACCACCAGCATTCAACACTAGCCGACCACTGAAGGTTTCCACTACGCAATTGTGTCTTATTAATTTTTTTTTTTTAATTTTTATTGTTAAAATATCTTTTATGTTTGCTTTTGCACACGAACATTTTTTTTTGAATTACTAGAATTTTGAGTTGCCAACTTATTTACTTTTATATTCTATTTTTTTTTACTTTGTAACATACAATTTTTTTATTGAATTTTTAGAATAGTTTTGCTTACTTGGTTTTTGAATACCCCTTCTAGATTGTCTTATTTGCACCTGTTCCTGTTAATTAAACCTCGCGTTTTTTACAAGGGCAACCTTTTGCTAACTATATTTTTTTACCTTGTATCGTAGGTTCGTGTGGATATACCCAAAAGCACTAATCTACATTAGTATCACGTGGCCGACTCACGGAAAAAGGGGGGTCGTACATACCTTAGATTTATTTTTGTTACTTTGAACATATTTTTTATTTGGGTTAATGCTAAATTTAGTTCAAATTAACTTTTCCAATAATTTAACACTCACTTTAATTTTTTTTGTTAATAAATTAAATATTTTTTTATTACTCTTAGCGAGGAAATAAGTTGTTGCGTAGACGGGTGTTCATAAACCGGAACTAAAGGTTCCGCATGGTGACGAGAAGTCGTCAAGCTAGGACGCACATATGTATATGACCACATACGTGGATACTGGAAAATTGGCTGTTTCTTTGTCTCTCCTTTACCTTCAGATCTCCGCCTCTTCAGCCGTGATACCATAGTCTGCAGATGAGCGAAGTGAGTCAGAAAAAAAGGTAACCGTTCACATTGGTGATCTCTATATTTTTTTACATCTTTAAACATACTTACTTATTTCCTTCAGCTTCTGTATTAGTTCTCAGCATAGGGTGTTTGATCGGGAGTTATTGGAGGGTCATTCTCATCTAAGATTCCAATCTTCATTAGATATACCTTAAAGTTTTATTTTTTTCTTTGATCCCTTAGTACCTTTGTAGTACCACTTTTCGTAAAAAAAAAATTTTGTTATTATTATTTTTGCTTGGTTTCTTTTTACTTGTTTTAGTTAATTTTGCTTGAATTTTTTTGGAATTTTTGAATACATATACCCTATTTTTTATATCCTAATTTTTCTTTCTCTTATGAAAATCGGTTCAGGGTAGGGTTACAAATTAGAATTAAGTTGAACTTTCACTAGAAAGATAGAATATAAGTCTAGTGATCTAAGATAATTTTTGGATGTAGAAATAAAGATTGTAATAAAAGAAAATTTTTTGTAAGGATGATTTTAGGGGGATTTTTGTCGATTGAGTGAAAGATTGTGGAATAACAATGCAGGCACACTAAGTCGCTTTTGCGTTAGTGTGGGTGTTGACCTTGCGGCACACTAGGAATGTGGTAAAGTATTGTAACTAGACGGACAGATGATGAGTTAGGCACGACAAACTACAGACAGACGGACACTTGCCAGGACAAGGGAACTCCACTCGGTGAATGGAGTCAAAGTGGAGTTCAACGGTTGTTCATGCCACATGAACAAGAGGGGTGGGATGACTTCCGCATGGTGACGAGAAGTCGTCAAGCTAGGACGCACATATGTATATGACCACATACGTGGATACTGGAAAATTGGCTGTTTCTTTGTCTCTCCTTTACCTTCAGATCTCCGCCTCTTCAGCCGTGATACCATAGTCTGCAGATGAGCGAAGTGATTCAGAAAAAAAGGTAACCGTTCACATTGGTGATCTCTATATTTTTTTACATCTTTAAACATACTTACTTATTTCCTTCAGCTTCTGTATTAGTTCTCAGCATAGGGTGTTTGATCGGGAGTTATTGGAGGGTCATTCTCATCTAAGATTCCAATCTTCATTAGATATACCTTAAAGTTTTATTTTTTTCTTTGATCCCTTAGTACCTTTGTAGTACCACTTTTCGTAAAAAAAAAATTTTGTTATTATTATTTTTGCTTGGTTTCTTTTTACTTGTTTTAGTTAATTTTGCTTGAATTTTTTTGGAATTTTTGAATACATATACCCTATTTTTTATATCCTAATTTTTCTTTCTCTTATGAAAATCGGTTCAGGGTAGGGTTACAAATTAGAATTAAGTTGAACTTTCACTAGAAAGATAGAATATAAGTCTAGTGATCTAAGATAATTTTTGGATGTAGAAATAAAGATTGTAATAAAAGAAAATTTTTTGTAAGGATGATTTTAGGGGGATTTTTGTCGATTGAGTGAAAGATTGTGGAATAACAATGCAGGCACACTAAGTCGCTTTTGCGTTAGTGTGGGTGTTGACCTTGCGGCACACTAGGAATGTGGTAAAGTATTGTAACTAGACGGACAGATGATGAGTTAGGCACGACAAACTACAGACAGACGGACACTTGCCAGGACAAGGGAACTCCACTCGGTGAATGGAGTCAAAGTGGAGTTCAACGGTTGTTCATGCCACATGAACAAGAGGGGTGGGATGACTCCACCTGACAAGGACAGTTTTCTCCCGCTTCTTCTTCACTTTTTTTGTATATCCTTACCTCTTTCGTCTATCAAGCACACTTCCACTGAACCCCTTTTGGCATGACTACAAATAAATTTGTTTTTGTGACTGTAGGTCGAGGAAGGTGGCAAGAACCGCGACACGACGCCGACGAGCCTCAGCCGGGCTACCACCATGCCGACCAGCCACCCTTCTCGCCCCGAAACAGGCAGTTACATAACAAAAATCACTCCGTCTAATAACTGTCATGTTATGTCGGCGGGTGATGATAAAAAAATTGCATAAAGGCAGGTAATGAGCGAGAGTTAATAATTAAACTTATAATTAAAAAAAAAAGTGTACCTCCATTGCATAAAAAGCAAATTAAGTGGTAAAACATATTTGGATACTTAACACTACTATTTGATTGCACACTGCTGTATTGCAGTACCGCAGTACCGGCAATTGCAGGACGAGCTTGTGTCTCTGGCTTGAAGGAAACAAAAACGAGCTCTGCCACCGAGTGATGATAGCGGGTCAGCTTGTTCAGCAAGTGCGAAGAACTTAACAAGCGCTGCTACCATTTGGGATGTACTGCTTTTTACAAATGTACATATGTGTGTGTGTGACTATGTCGCCTAAGTTGACCGACTGAGATCTTGTGTCCTTTTCGCAGCGTACATATGTATGTATATCTATGTGGCAATGTTTTCGCGGACCGCAAGATTTATAGCGCAAAACCCAATAAACACAGACAAATATATTCTTAAACGTTTGATGAATCTTAAACTCTAAAGTTGAGCTTCGGCAATCCTTAATATTTAAGATAAGGCGTTATGCGCGGAACTTGACCGCAGTTGATTCTGACCGATTAAAAGTTTATGATTTAAAGTTATTAAAAGTGAACAAGGAAAATTGCCAGATATTTTCTTTTTCCAATATTAAATTATTTGACTTCCCTGCAAAGCTTATACGGCTTTGCCAAATGACGTTGAGCAATACCAACAGCTCCGTCAGAATCGGGAAGGACCTCTCTGAGCCATTTGAAACCAAACGAGGCTTCAGACAGGGCGACTCCCTTTCGTGCGATTTCTTCAATCTGATGCTGGAGAAGATAATTCGAGCAGCAGAGCTAAACCGCAATGGTACAATCTTTTACAAGAGCGTGCAATTGCTGGCGTATGCCGATGATATTGATATCATTGGCCTTAACAACCGCGCCGTAAGCGCTGCCTTCTCTGGACTGGATAAGGAAGCGAAAAAAGTGGGTCTTGCCGTGAACGAGGACAAGACGAAGTATTTGCTGTCATCAAAGAAAGAATCGGCGCACCTGCGCCTTGGCAGCCATGTCACTGTTGATAGTTACAAATTTGAAACTGTGAGAGACTTCGTCTATTTGGAACCAGTATTAACACCGAAAATAATATCAGTCTAGAAATCCAGCGGAGAATCACTCTTGCCAACAAGTGCTACTTTGGACTGAGTAGGCAATTGAGAAGTAAAGTCCTCTCTCGAAGAACAAAGATCACGCTCTATAAGTCCCTCATCATACCTGTCCTGATGTGTGGCTCAGATTCATGGACAATGTCAAGAGAAGATGAGATGGCCCTTGGAGTATTTGAGAGAAAAGTTCTCCGGAAGATTTATGATCCATCGCGTGATGCCAACGGCGAGTATCGAAGGAAATTTAACGATGAGCTGTACGAGCTCTACGCAGATCTGACCATAGTCCAGCGAATTAAAGCCCAAAGACTCCGCTGGCTGGGCCATGTTATGCGAATGGACAAAGAAGCTCCAGCACAGAAGGTTTTCCTATCGTCGCCTGAATTCGGCAGCAGATGAAAACAACAGGTGGAGGATGACTTGAACTCCCTTGGGGTTTCCAATTGGCGTCGGTTATCGCTAAAAAGGATTGACTGGCGTGCTTTGATACGAAACGGCCAAAATCGCTTAGGCGGTTAAGCGCCAATAAACGATGATGAATATTAAAAAAGAGACTTTAAGTTGAGTATGACCCCGCTATTGAGATGCTATTGAGAATTAACGTTGTTATTAAAGAAAATTGTTAATTGGGAATATAGACGTACTAGACACACACATATGTAGCGGCAATTGCAGGACAAGCTTGTGGCTCTAGCTTGAAGGAAACAAAAACAACCTCTAGAGCCGAGCGTATTATTTTGTTATTTGTTGTGTACAAACATCGTATTTAGGAAAAAGTTGAGGAGCACCCTAATTGGGATTAGAGCACTTAATTAGCACATAAAGAGCACATAATTTCTGTATATTCACTTTTGATGTAGTCCTCATCCTTCACTGTTAACGCGTAGTGCTCTGCTAGCTTAAATTGGTCGAATTTCGACCACGGGATATACTAGTCTATATATTAATACGCTAACTCTCTCCGCATGAAAACTTTCACAACCCAATTTCGTATAGTATTTATAGATAGACCCCTATAAAAGTTATATAAGAATCTTAGTATGGACTAATTCTGATGCCTCGCCAGAAAAAATTTTGAAAATTATGCTTCGTTTATTTATTATCAAACAAAAAAGAGGTCGACAAACTCTCCAGCTGTTTTGTTATCTCCACTTTCTGTTATACCCGCACTATTCAGCACTCTTACAAAACTCCCAAATTCACACCCACCCGCTTATTCTCTTACACAGACAAGTACATATCTATCAGGGTTCGGAATTATTCATTTACGAAGATTGAAGTACGTTCTTTTGCATTCGCATTCACGAATATGAACATTAAAAAAAATTGTCATTCGCGTTCGTGAATAAGAACGCATAAAAAATCCACACCGTTCACGTTCATGAATGCATGCGTGAATCATTCATTCTTCTTCTTGCCGTTCATATTCCTATACTTATGTATATGTGTCGTGAATAATTCACGAAGGCATTTAAGAACCTTCATTGAATGCATATTTTGTATGGCATATTCGCAGAAGGTTGTAGTAGAAAATTTGAAAAATGCTATTGCGAGTATACCGACCGGAATGTGAACCAAAAAAACTTTTGACGGGACTTCTAGGTTTTATTCAGTTATATAAAGGACCTTTTTAGGGGACATTTTGGGATTGGTTTGGGATTGGTTTTTGGTGATAATTTTTTTTCGGATAATTGCAGGATTGTTTTTGGGATTTTTTGGGATTTAGTTCGGGACTTTTCCTAACCATTTCGGGATGATTTTTGTGCCATTTCATGTTCATAGAGTTCTTAACCATTTCAAGAACAATCCCTGCAGTCAACTTAACTAATCTAATCTTGGCTTGCGTCATAATGACGCTTAACCGCCTAGGCGATTTTGGCCGTTCCGTATCAAAGTACGCCAGTCATTCCTTTTTAGCGATAACTGACCCCAGTTGGAAACCCCAAGGGAGTTCAAGTCATCCTCCACCTGTTGTTTCCATCTCAGTCGAGGTCTCCCCCTTCCTCTGCTGCCCAATTCGGGTGTCGATAGGAAAACTTTCTGTGCTGGTGCTTCTTTGTCCATTCGCATAACATGACCCAGACAGCGGAGCCTTTGGGCTTTAATCCGCTGAACTATGGTTAGATCTGCGTAGAGCTCGTACAGCTCATCGTTAAATTTCCTTCGATACTCGCCGTTGGCATCACGGGAAGGACCATAAATCTTCCGGAGAACTTTTCTCTCAAATACTCCAAGGGCCATCTCATCTTCTCTTGACATTGTCCATGAATCTGAGCCATACTGACTGACTGACAACCCCTGAGCTAGCAACCAGCCAACTCTCGTGCGAACACCCGCCACCTCGTTACATCACCAGTGGTAAGTCCAATCAAAACTTCCACTAATTTTCGCGATACACGCACCAAAATCCCATTTAATAATTAATTGAACCAGCCCTCTTTACACGTTCTGCAACTTACAATATAACCTCCAGCTTAATTTTAATTTTCTGCTATTTTTTTTTATTGTAGATCCACTGCATACGCAGTCAACAATCACCCTCGGTGCGCGGCACCGTCCGTCACAGTCACACAATACAACCTCCACAACACCACATACACATCCACAAGACCACGGGACTACAGGTGGCACACAACACGATACACCACACCGAACACTTTCACCTAACACGCCAGCACGATAAACTTTCGCGGCCAAGATCCACAACAACAACATCGCACTGTGACCACGCCACAAACACCAGAAAACATCCACCACCACCCATACAATCACATACCACTGTAACACCACAGTCAATTTACGCGCATCATCGACACCAGACAGCAGCTTCACAACGACACTTCACACAAGCAAGTACACGGTAAACTACTTTCACCACAGATTAATTTTTATTGTTAAAATATCTTTTATGTTTGCTTTTGCACACGAACATTTTTTTTGAATTATCAGAATTTTGAGTTGCCAACTTATTTACTTTTATTTTCTATTTTTTTTACTTTGTAACATACAATTTTTTTATTGAATTTTTAGAATAGTTTTGCTTACTTGGTTTTTGAATACCCCTTCTAGATTGTCTTATTTGCACCTGTTCCTGTTAATTAAACCTCGCGTTTTTTTACAAGGGCAACCTTTTGCTAACTATATTTTTTTACCTTGTATCGTAGGTTCGTGTGGATATACCCAAAAGCACTAATCTGCATTAGTATCACGTGGCCGACTCACGGAAAAAGGGGGGTCGTACATACCTTAGATTTATTTTTGTTACTTTGAACATATTTTTTATTTGGGTTAATGCTAAATTTAGTTCAAATTAACTTTTCCAATAATATAACACTCATTTTAATTTTTTTTGTTAATAAATTAAATATTTTTTTATTACTCTTAGCGACGAAATAAGTTTTTGCGTAGACGGGTGATCATAAACCGGAACTAAAGGTTCCGCATGGTGACGAGAAGTCGTCAAGCTAGGACGCACATATGTATATGACCACATACGTGGATACTGGAAAATTGGCTGTTTCTTTGTCTCTCCTTTACCTTCAGATCTCCGCCTCTTCAGCCGTGATACCATAGTCTGCAGATGAGCGAAGTGAGTCAGAAAAAAAGGTAACCGTTCACATTGGTGATCTCTATATTTTTTTACATCTTTAAACATACTTACTTATTTCCTTCAGCTTCTGTATTAGTTCTCAGCATAGGGTGTTTGATCGGGAGTTATTGGAGGGTCATTCTCATCTAAGATTCCAATCTTCATTAGATATACCTTAAAGTTTTATTTTTTTCTTTGATCCCTTAGTACCTTTGTAGTACCACTTTTCGTAAAAAAAAAATTTTTTTATTATTATTTTTGCTTGGTTTCTTTTTACTTGTTTTAGTTAATTTTGCTTGAATTTTTTTGGAATTTTTGAATACATATACCCTATTTTTTATATCCTAATTTTTCTTTCTCTTATGAAAATCGGTTCAGGGTAGGGTTACAAATTAGAATTAAGTTGAACTTTCACTAGAAAGATAGAATATAAGTCTAGTGATCTAAGATAATTTTTGGATGTAGAAATAAAGATTGTAATAAAAGAAAATTTTTTGTAAGGATGATTTTAGGGGGATTTTTGTCGATTGAGTGAAAGATTGTGGAATAACAATGCAGGCACACTAAGTCGCTTTTGCGTTAGTGTGGGTGTTGACCTTGCGGCACACTAGGAATGTGGTAAAGTATTGTAACTAGACGGACAGATGATGAGTTAGGCACGACAAACTACAGACAGACGGACACTTGCCAGGACAAGGGAACTCCACTCGGTGAATGGAGTCAAAGTGGAGTTCAACGGTTATTCATGCCAGATGAACAAGAGGGGTGGGATGACTCCACCTGACAAGGACAGTTTTCTCCCGCTTCTTCTTCACTTTTTTTGTATATCCTTACCTCTTTCGTCTATCAAGCACACTTCCACTGAACCCCTTTTGGCATGACTACAAATAAATTTGTTTTTGTGACTGTAGGTCGAGGAAGGTGGCAAGAACCGCGACACGACGCCGACGAGCCTCAGCCGGGTTACCACCATGCCGACCAGCCACCCTTCTCGCCCCGAAACAGGCAGTTACATAACAAAAATCACTCCGTCTAATAACTGTCATGTTATGTCGGCGGGTGATGATAAAAAAATTGCATAAAGGCAGGTAATGAGCGGGAGTTAATAATTAAACTTATAATTAAAAAAAAAAGTGTACCTCCATTGCATAAAAAGCAAATTAAGTGGTAAAACATATTTGGATACTTAACACTACTATTTGATTGCACACTGCTGTATTGCAGTACAGGCAATTGCAGGACGAGCTTGTGTCTCTGGCTTGAAGGAAACAAAAACGAGCTCTGCCACCGAGTGATGATAGCGGGTCAGCTTGTTCAGCAAGTGCGAAGAACTTAACAAGCGCTGCTACCATTTGGCTTCAATCTGATGCTGGAGAAGATAATTTGAGCAGCAGAGCTAAACCGCAATGGTACAATCTTTTACAAGAGCGTGCAATTGCTGGCGTGTGCCGATGATATTGATATCATTGGCCTTAACAACCGCGCCGTAAGCGCTGCCTTCTCTGGACTGGATAAGGAAGCGAAAAAAGTGGGTCTTGCCGTGAACGAGGACAAGACGAAGTATTTGCTGTCATCAAAGAAAGAATCGGCGCACCTGCGCCTTGGCAGCCATGTCACTGTTGATAGTTACAAATTTGAAACTGTGAGAGACTTCGTCTATTTGGAACCAGTATTAACACCGAAAATAATATCAGTCTAGAAATCCAGCGGAGAATCACTCTTGCCAACAAGTGCTACTTTGGACTGAGTAGGCAATTGAGAAGTAAAGTCCTCTCTCGAAGAACAAAGATCACGCTCTATAAGTCCCTCATCATACCTGTCCTGATATATGGCTCAGATTCATGGACAATGTCAAGAGAAGATGAGATGGCCCTTGGAGTATTTGAGAGAAAAGTTCTCCGGAAGATTTATGATCCATCGCGTGATGCCAACGGCGAGTATCGAAGGAAATTTAACGATGAGCTGTACGAGCTCTACGCAGATCTGACCATAGTCCAGCGAATTAAAGCCCAAAGACTCCGCTGGCTGGGCCATGTTATGCGAATGGACAATGAAGCTCCAGCACAGAAGGTTTTCCTATCGTCGCCTGAATTCGGCAGCAGATGAAAACAACAGGTGGAGGATGACTTGAACTCCCTTGGGGTTTCCAATTGGCGTCGGTTATCGCTAAAAAGGATTGACTGGCGTGCTTTGATACGAAACGGCCAAAATCGCTTAGGCGGTTAAGCGCCAATAAACGATGATGAATATTAAAAAAGAGACTTTAAGTTGAGTATGACCCCGCTATTGAGATGCTATTGAGAATTAACGTTGTTATTAAAGAAAATTGTTAATTGGGAATATAGACGTACTAGACACACACATATGTATTTACATACATTTATGCAGTAGCGGCAATTGCAGGACAAGCTTGTGGCTCTAGCTTGAAGGAAACAAAAACAACCTCTAGAGCCGAGCGTATTATTTTGTTATTTGTTGTGTACAAACATCGTATTTTGGAAAAAGTTGAGGAGCACCCTAATTGGGATTAGAGCACTTAATTAGCACATAAAGAGCACATAATTTCTGTATATTCACTTTTGATGTAGTCCTCATCCTTCACTGTTAACGCGTAGTGCTCTGCTAGCTTAAATTAGTCGAATTTCGACCACGGGATATACTAGTCTATATATTAATACGCTAACTCTCTCCGCATGAAAACTTTCACAACCCAATTTCGTATAGTATTTATAGATAGACCCCTATAAAAGTTATATAAGAATCTTAGTGATAGATAGACCCCTATAAAAGTTATATAAGAATCTTAGTATGGACTAATTCTGATGCCTCGCCAGAAAAAATTTTGAAAATTATGCTTCATTTATTTATTATCAAACAAAAAAGAGGTCGACAAACTCTCCAGCTGTTTTGTTATCTCCACTTTCTGTTATACCCGCACTATTCAGCACTCTTACAAAACTCCCAAATTCACACCCACCCGCTTATTCTCTTACACAGACAAGTACATATCTATCAGGGTTCGGAATTATTCATTTACGAAGATTGAAGTACGTTCTTTTGCATTCGCATTCACGAATATGAACATTAAAAAAAATTGTCATTCGCGTTCGTGAATAAGAACGCATAAAAAATCCACACCGTTCACGTTCATGAATGCATGCGTGAATCATTCATTCTTCTTCTTGCCGTTCATATTCCTATACTTATGTATATGTGTCGTGAATAATTCACGAAGGCATTTAAGAACCTTCATTGAATGCATATTTTGTATGGCATATTCGCAGAAGGTTGTAGTAGAAAATTTGAAAAATGCTATTGCGAGTATACCGACCGGAATGTGAACCAAAAAAACTTTTGACGGGACTTCTAGGTTTTATTCAGGGATATAAAGGACCTTTTTAGGGGACATTTTGGGATTGGTTTGGGATTGGTTTTTCAATAATTACGTGATAATTTTTTTTCGGATAATTGCAGGATTGTTTTTGGGATTTTTCGGGATTTAGTTCGGGATTTTTCCTAACCATTTCGGGATGATTTTTGTGCCATTTCATGTTCATAGAGTTCTTAACCATTTCAAGAACAATCCCTGCAGTCAACTTAACTAATCTAATCTTGGCTTGCGTCATAATGACGCTTAACCGCCTAGGCGATTTTGGCCGTTCCGTATCAAAGTACGCCAGTCATTCCTTTTTAGCGATAACTGACCCCAGTTGGAAACCCCAAGGGAGTTCAAGTCATCCTCCACCTGTTGTTTCCATCTCAGTCGAGGTCTCCCCCTTCCTCTGCTGCCCAATTCGGGTGTCGATAGGAAAACTTTCTGTGCTGGTGCTTCTTTGTCCATTCGCATAACATGACCCAGACAGCGGAGCCTTTGGGCTTTAATCCGCTGAACTATGGTTAGATCTGCGTAGAGCTCGTACAGCTCATCGTTAAATTTCCTTCGATACTCGCCGTTGGCATCACGGGAAGGACCATAAATCTTCCGGAGAACTTTTCTCTCAAATACTCCAAGGGCCATCTCATCTTCTCTTGACATTGTCCATGAATCTGAGCCATACTGACTGACTGACAACCCCTGAGCTAGCAACCAGCCATCTCTAGTGCGAACACCCGCCACCTCGTTACATCACCAGTGGTAAGTCCAATCAAAACTTCCACTAATTTTCGCGATACACGCACCAAAATCCCATTTAATAATTAATTGAACCAACCCTCTTTACACGTTCTGCAACTTACAATATAACCTCCAGCTTAATTTTAATTTTCTGCTATTTTTTTTATTGTAGATCCACTGCATACGCAGTCAACAATCACCCTCGGTGCGCGGCACCGTCCGTCACAGTCACACAATACAACCTCCACAACACCACATACACATCCACGAGACCACGGGACTACAGGTGGCACACAACACGATACACCACACCGAACACTTTCACCTAACACGCCAGCACGATAAACTTTCGCGGCCAAGATCCACAACAACAACATCGCACTGTGACCACGCCACAAACACCAGAAAACATCCACCACCACCCATACAATCACATACCACTGTAACACCACAGTCAATTTACGCGCATCATCGACACCAGACAGCAGCTTCACAACGACACTTCACACAAGCAAGTACACGGTAAACTACTTTCACCACAGATACCCAGCACACACGGAAACGTCCATCAGCACCAACACCAAAAACACCCGGTAAGCCTGCACATACCGGTTCCATAAAGTAGTGGACGAATCCACCACTTGCAACACCCACCAAAACATTTTCGCCGGCAGTTGCGAGACGTCGGTGTTTGTACCAAGCAACCACGACCATTACAAACTAAACATATTCAACCGGCAGCCGTGGTGAGTTTCTCAAAGTCCGAGTACTGTGGTGGTGATCTGAGAGAGCACACAGCTCGCGAAAGTGAATTCGCACCGCAAGATGCCGCACCCAAAACTACCACCAGCATTCAACACTAGCCGACCACTGAAGGTTTCCACTACGCAATTGTGTCTTATTAATTTTTTTTTTTAATTTTTATTGTTAAAATATCTTTTATGTTTGCTTTTGCACACGAACATTTTTTTTTGAATTATCAGAATTTTGAGTTGCCAACTTATTTACTTTTATATTCTATTTTTTTTACTTTGTAACATACAATTTTTTTATTAAATTTTTAGAATAGTTTTGCTTACTTGGTTTTTGAATACCCCTTCTAGATTGTCTTATTTGCACCTGTTCCTGTTAATTAAACCTCGCGTTTTTTTACAAGGGCAACCTTTTGCTAACTATATTTTTTTACCTTGTATCGTAGGTTCGTGTGGATATGCCCAAAAGCACTAATCTGCATTAGTATCACGTGGCCGACTCACGGAAAAAGGGGGGTCGTACATACCTTAGATTTATTTTTGTTACTTTGAACATATTTTTTATTTGGGTTAATGCTAAATTTAGTTCAAATTAACTTTTCCAATAATTTAACACTCACTTTAATTTTTTTTGTTAATAAATTAAATATTTTTTTATTACTCTTAGCGAGGAAATAAGTTTTTGCGTAGACGGGTGATCATAAACCGGAACTAAAGGTTCCGCCTGGTGACGAGAAGTCGTCAAGCTAGGACGCACATATGTATATGACCACATACGTGGATACTGGAAAATTGGCTGTTTCTTTGTCTCTCCTTTACCTTCAGATCTCCGCCTCTTCAGCCGTGATACCATAGTCTGCAGATGAGCGAAGTGAGTCAGAAAAAAAGGTAACCGTTCACATTGGTGATCTCTATATTTTTTTACATCTTTAAACATACTTACTTATTTCCTTCAGCTTCTGTATTAGTTCTCAGCATAGGGTGTTTGATCGGGAGTTATTGGAGGGTCATTCTCATCTAAGATTCCAATCTTCATTAGATATACCTCAAAGTTTTATTTTTTTCTTTGATCCCTTAGTACCTTTGTAGTACCACTTTTCGTAAAAAAAAAATTGTGTTATTATTATTTTTGCTTGGTTTCTTTTTACTTGTTTTAGTTAATTTTGCTTGAATTTTTTTGGAATTTTTGAATACATATACCCTATTTTTTATATCCTAATTTTTCTTTCTCTTATGAAAATCGGTTCAGGGTAGGGTTACAAATTAGAATTAAGTTGAACTTTCACTAGAAAGATAGAATATAAGTCTAGTGATCTAAGATAATTTTTGGATGTAGAAATAAAGATTGTAATAAAAGAAAATTTTTTGTAAGGATGATTTTAGGGGGATTTTTGTCGATTGAGTGAAAGATTGTGGAATAACAATGCAGGCACACTAAGTCGCTTTTGCGTTAGTGTGGGTGTTGACCTTGCGGCACACTAGGAATGTGTTAAAGTATTGTAACTAGACGGACAGATGATGAGTTAGGCACGACAAACTACAGACAGACGGACACTTGCCAGGACAAGGGAACTCCACTCGGTGAATGGAGTCAAAGTGGAGTTCAACGGTTGTTCATGCCACATGAACAAGAGGGGTGGGATGACTCCACCTGACAAGGACAGTTTTCTCCCGCTTCTTCTTCACTTTTTTTGTATATCCTTACCTCTTTCGTCTATCAAGCACACTTCCACTGAACCCCTTTTGGCATGACTACAAATAAATTTGTTTTTGTGACTGTAGGTCGAGGAAGGTGGCAAGAACCGCGACACGACGCCGACGAGCCTCAGCCGGGCTACCACCATGCCGACCAGCCACCCTTCTCGCCCCGAAACAGGCAGTTACATAACAAAAATCACTCCGTCTAATAACTGTCATGTTATGTCGGCGGGTGATGATAAAAAAATTGCATAAAGGCAGGTAATGAGCGAGAGTTAATAATTAAACTTATAATTAAAAAAAAAAGTGTACCTCCATTGCATAAAAAGCAAATTAAGTGGTAAAACATATTTGGATACTTAACACTACTATTTGATTGCACACTGCTGTATTGCAGTACCGGCAATTGCAGGACGAGCTTGTGTCTCTGGCTTGAAGGAAACAAAAACGAGCTCTGCCACCGAGTGATGATAGCGGGTCAGCTTGTTCAGCAAGTGCGAAGAACTTAACAAGCGCTGCTACCATTTGGGATGTACTGCTTTTTACAAATGTACATATGTGTGTGTGTGACTATGTCGCCTAAGTTGACCGACTGAGATCTTGTGTCCTTTTCGCAGCGTACATATGTATGTATATCTATGTGGCAATGTTTTCGCGGACCGCAGGATTTATAGCGCAAAACCCAATAAACAGAGACAAATATATTCTTAAACGTTTGATGAATCTTAAACTCTAAAGTTGAGTTTCGGCAATCCTTAATATTTAAGATAAGGCGTTATGCGCGGAACTTGACCGCAGTTGATTCTGACCGATTAAAAGTTTATGATTTAAAGTTATTAAAAGTGAACAAGGAAAATTGCCAGATATTTTCTTTTTCCAATATTAAATTATTTGACTTCCCTGCAAAGCTTATACGGCTTTGCCAAATGACGTTGAGCAATACCAACAGCTCCGTCAGAATCGGGAAGGACCTCTCTGAGCCATTTGAAACCAAACGAGGCTTCAGACAGGGCGACTCCATTTCATGCGATTTCTTCAATCTGATGCTGGAGAAGATAATTCGAGCAGCAGAGCTAAACCGCAATGGTACAATCTTTTACAAGAGCGTGCAATTGCTGGCGTATGCCGATGATATTGATATCATTGGCCTTAACAACCGCGCCGTAAGCGCTGCCTTCTCTGGACTGGATAAGGAAGCGAAAAAAGTGGGTCTTGCCGTGAACGAGGACAAGACGAAGTATTTGCTGTCATCAAAGAAAGAATCGGCGCACCTGCGCCTTGGCAGCCATGTCACTGTTGATAGTTACAAATTTGAAACTGTGAGAGACTTCGTCTATTTGGGAACCAGTATTAACACCGAAAATAATATCAGTCTAAAAATCTAGCGGAGAATCACTCTTGCCAACAAGTGCTACTTTGGACTGAGTAGGCAATTGAGAAGTAAAGTCCTCTCTCGAAGAACAAAGATCACGCTCTATAAGTCTCTCATCATACCTGTCCTGATGTATGGCTCAGATTCATGGACAATGTCAAGAGAAGATGAGATGGCCCTTGGAGTATTTGAGAGAAAAGTTCTCCGGAAGATTTATGATCCTTCGCGTGATGCCAACGGCGAGTATCGAAGGAAATTTAACGATGAGCTGTACGAGCTCTACGCAGATCTGACCATAGTCCAGCGAATTAAAGCCCAAAAGACTCCGCTGGCTGGGCCATGTTATGCGAATGGACAAAGAAGCTCCAGCACAGAAGGTTTTCCTATCGTCGCCTGAATTCGGCAGCAGAGGAAGGGGGAGGCCTCGACTGAGATGAAAACAGCAGGTGGAGGATGACTTGAACTCCCTTGGGGTTTCCAATTGGCGTCGGTTATCGCTAAAAAGGAATGACTGGCGTGCTTTGATACGAAACGGCCAAAATAGCTTAGGCGGTTAAGCGCCAATAAACGATGATGAATATTAAAAAAGAGACTTTAAGTTGAGTATGACCCCGCTATTGAGATGCTATTGAGAATTAACGTTGTTATTAAAGAAAATTGTTAATTGGGAATATAGACGTACTAGACACACACATATGTATTTACATACATTTATGCAGTAGCGGCAATTGCAGGACAAGCTTGTGGCTCTAGCTTGAAGGAAACAAAAACAACCTCTAGAGCCGAGCGTATTATTTTGTTATTTGTTGTGTACAAACATCGTATTTTGGAAAACATTGAGGAGCACCCTAATTGGGATTAGAGCACTTAATTAGCACATAAAGAGCACATAATTTCTGTATATTCACTTTTGATGTAGTCCTCATCCTTCCCTGTTAACGCGTAGTGCTCTGCTAGCTTAAATTGGTCGAATTTCGACCACGGGATATACTAGTCTATATATTAATACGCTAACTCTCTCCGCATGAAAACTTTCACAACCCAATTTCGTATAGTATTTATAGATAGACCCCTATAAAAGTTATATAAGAATCTTAGTATGGACTAATTCTGATGCCTCGCCAGAAAAAATTTTGAAAATTATGCTTCGTTTATTTATTATCAAACAAAAAAGAGGTCGACAAACTCTCCAGCTGTTTTGTTATCTCCACTTTCTGTTATACCCGCACTATTCAGCACTCTTACAAAACTCCCAAATTCACACCCACCCGCTTATTCTCTTACACAGACAAGTACATATCTATCAGGGTTCGGAATTATTCATTTACGAAGATTGAAGTACGTTCTTTTGCATTCGCATTCACGAATATGAACATTAAAAAAAATTGTCATTCGCGTTCGTGAATAAGAACGCATAAAAAATCCACACCGTTCACGTTCATGAATGCATGCGTGAATCATTCATTCTTCTTCTTGCCGTTCATATTCCTATACTTATGTATATGTGTCGTGAATAATTCACGAAGGCATTTAAGAACCTTCATTGAATGCATATTTTGTATGGCATATTCGCAGAAGGTTGTAGTAGAAAATTTGAAAAATGCTATTGCGAGTATACCGACCGGAATGTGAACCAAAAAAACTTTTGACGGGACTTCTAGGTTTTATTCAGGGATATAAAGGACCTTTTTAGGGGACATTTTGGGATTGGTTTGGGATTGGTTTTTCAATAATTTCGTGATAATTTTTTTTCGGATAATTGCAGGATTGTTTTTGGGATTTAGTTCGGGACTTTTCCTTACCATTTCGGGATGATTTTTGTGCCATTTCATGTTCATAGAATTCTTAACCATTTCAAGAACAATCCCTGCAGTCAAATTAACTAATCTAATCTTGGCTTGCGTCATAATGACGCTTAACCGCCTAGGAGATTTTGGCCGTTCCGTATCAAAGTACGCCAGTCATTCCTTTTTAGCGATAACTGACCCCAGTTGGAAACCCCAAGGGAGTTCAAGTCATCCTCCACCTGTTGTTTCCATCTCAGTCGAGGTCTCCCCCTTCCTCTGCTGCCCAATTCGGGTGTCGATAGGAAAACTTTCTGTGCTGGTGCTTCTTTGTCCATTCGCATAACATGACCCAGACAGCGGAGCCTATGGGCTTTAATCCGCTGAACTATGGTCAGGTCTGCGTAAAGCTCGTACAGCTCATCGTTAAATTTCCTTCGATACTCGCCGTTGGCATCACGGGAAGGACCATAAATCTTCCAGAGAACTTTTCTCTCAAATACTCCAATGGCCATCTCATCTTCTCTTGACACTGTCCATGATTCCGAGCCGTACATCAGGACTGGTATTATGAGAGACTTATAGAGCGTGATCTTTGTTTGTCGAGAGAGGACTTTAATTCTCAATTGCCCACTTAGTCCAAAGTAACACTTGTTGGCAAGAGTGATTCTCCGCTGGATTTCTAGACTGATATTATTTTCGGTGTTGATACTGGTTCCCAAATAGACGAAGTCCCTCACAGTTTCAAATTTGTAACTATCAACGGTGACCTGGCTGCCAAGGCGCAGGTGCGCCGATTCTTTTTTTGATGACAGCAGATACTTCGCCTTGTCCTCGTTCACCGCAAGACCCACTTTTTTCGCTTCCTTATCCAACCCAGAGTCAGATGAGTGCATGCCTCCAGATTGGAATTTAAGTGTTCTCTGCCCAATCCACAAGAAAGGCGATCCCGCTAACCGCACCAACTACCGCGGAATTAGTCTTCCTAATATTGCATATAAGGTTCTTTCTAGCGTGTTGTGTGATTGGACCTTATCAGTGTGGCTTTAGACCTGGTAAGTCTACCATCGACCAGATTTTCACGATACGCCAAATCCTGGAGAAGACCCATGATAAAAGAATCGACACACACCATCTCTTTGTCGATTTCAAAGCCGCTTTTGACAGCGCAAAAAGGAGTTTCCTCTATGCCGCCATGTCTGAATTTGACTTCCCTGCAAAGCTTATACGGCTTTGCCAAATGACGTTGAGCAATACCAACAGCTCCGTCAGAATCGGGAAGGACCTCTCAGAGCCATTTGAAACCAAACGAGGCTTCAGACAGGGCGACTCACTTTCGTGCGATTACTTCAATCTGATGCTGGAGAAGATAATTCGAGCAGCAGAGCTAAACCGCATTGGCCTTAACAACCGCGCCGTAAGCGCTGCCTTCTCTGGTCTGGATAAGGAAGCGAAAAAAGTGGGTCTTGCCGTGAACGAGGACAAGATGAAGTATTTGCTGTCATCAAAGAAAGAATCGGCGCACCTGCGCCTTGGCAGCCATGTCACTGTTGATAGTTACAAATTTGAAACTGTGAGGGACTTCGTCTATTTGGGAACCAGTATCAACACCGAAAATAATATCAGTCTAGAAATCCAGCGGAGAATCACTCTTGCCAACAAGTGCTACTTTGGACTGAGTAGGCAATTGAGAAGTAAAGTCCTCTCTCGAAGAACAAAGATCACGCTCTATAAGTCTCTCATCATACCTTTCCTGATGTATGGCTCAGATTCATGGACAATGTCAAGAGAAGATGAGATGGCCCTTGAAGTATTTGAGTGAAAAGTTCTCCGGAAGATTTATGGTCCTTCCCGTGATGCCAACGGCGAGTATCGAAGGAAATTTAACGATGAGCTGTACGAGCTCTACGCAGATCTAACCATAGTCCAGCGAATTAAAGCCCAAAGACTCCGCTGGCTGGGCCATGTTATGCGAATGGACAAAGAAGCTCCAGCACAGAAGGTTTTCTTATCGTCGCCTGAATTCGGCAGCAGAGGAAGGGGGAGGCCTCGACTGAGATGGAAACAACAGGTGGAGGATGACTTGAACTCCCTTGGGGTTTCCAATTGGCGTCAGTTATCGCTAAAAAGGAATGACTGGAGTGATTTGATATGCAACGGCCAAAATCGCTTAGGCGGTTAAGCGCCAATAAATGATGATTATCCAAGCCAGAGAAAGCAGCGCTTATGGCGCGGCTGTTAAGGCCAATGATATCAATATCATCGGCATACGCCAGCAATTGCACGCTCTTGTAAAAGATTGTGCCATTGCGGTTTAGCTCTGCAGCTCGAATTATCTTCTCCAGCATCAGGTTAAAGAAATCGCACGAAAGGGAGTCGCCCTGTCTGAAGCCTCGTTTGGTTTCAAATGGCTCAGAGAAGTCCTTCCCGATTCTGACGGAGCTGTTGGTTTTGCTCAACGTCATTTGGCAAAGCCGTATAAGCTTTGCAGGGAAGTTAAATTCAGACATGGCGGCATACAGGCAACTCCTTTTTGCGCTGTCAAAACCGGCTTTAAAATCGACAAAGAGATGGTGAGTGTCGATTCTTTTATCATGGGTCTTCTCCAGGATTTGGCGTATCGTGAAAGTCTGGTCGATGGTAGACTTACCAGGTCTAAAGCCACACTGATAAGGTCCAATCAGTTTGTCTACGATGGGCTTCAGTCTTTCACACAATACGCTAGAAAGAACCTTATATGCGATATTAAGAAGACTGATTCCGCGGTAGTTGGTGGGGTTAGCGGGATCGCCTTTCTTGTGGATTGGGCAGAGCACACTTAAATTCCAATCTGGAGGCATGCACTTATCTGACCATATTCTGCATAAGAGCTGATGCATGCTTTATACCAGCTCTTCGCCTCCGTGTTTAACAGCTTGGCGGGTAGTCCGTCTTTCCCAGGCGATTTGTTGTTTTTGAGCCGGGATATTGATATCCCCACTTCATCATAGTCAGGTGATGGGACGAATTTTCCATCGTCAGGGATCGGGGTATCGGGTTCGACGTCTCCCTCTCAATTTAGCAGTGAGGAGAAGTGCTCCCTCCATAATTTAAGTACATTCTGTACGTCGGTTACCAGGTCGCCGTTATTGTCCTTACAGGAACTTGCCCCGGTCTTTAAACCTTACGTCATCCGCCGGATCTTTTCATAGAATTTTCGGGCATCATTCCTGTCAGTCACCATCTCAAGCTCCTCACACTCACGCCTTTCGGCTTCACGTTTCTTTTTTCTGAAAAGGCGCCTCTCTTCCTTCCTCGCCTCACTATAGCGTTGCCATACACACTCATCGTACCAGTTGTTCTTGCGGGCTCGCTGAAACCCTATAGTTGCCTCAGCGGCGGTACGCAATGAGTGAGAGATATGCTTCCATTGCTCGGTTACATCGTTAGGCCGAGGATTGCCCCCTGATAGCAGGTGTGAGAGTCGAGTTGTGAAATTATCAGCTGTCTGTGTCATGCGCAGCTTCTCGACATCAAACTTTCCTTACTGTGCGCACTTTCTTCGCTGCACAGAGGCGTGTGCGTATCTAGGCTGCAACAAGATAATGGTCCGAGTCGATATTGGGACCACGTAGGGTACGCACGTCCTGAACGGTGGAGCTGTGTCTGCCGTCGATCATGAAATGATCAATCTGGTTTCTAGTTCTTTGTTCAGGGGACAGCCATGTGGCTTGGTGTATTCGCTTATGCTGGAACCTGGTACTACTGATGACCATATTGCGAGCAGCGGCGAAGTCAATCAACCTAGTGCCGTTGGGGGATGTTATATCGTGGAGACTGAATTTTCCAACTGTAGGACCAAAGACTCCTTCCTTGTCCACCTTGGCATTAAAGTCGCCGAGCACGATTTTGATATCATGCTGGGGGCAGCGATCATAAGTCTGTTCAAGTTTATCGTAGAAGGAGTCCTTCTCTGCGTCGTCCGTCTCCTCAGTCGGCGCATAGGCGCAGATTAATGTTATGTTGAAAAACCTCTCCTTGATGCGGATCGCAGCGAGACGCTCGTCCACAGGAGTGAATACTGAAGCATTTACCAAGGGTATTTAAAATTTTCGAAATTCCCATCAATGGGGAAAGGTAATTGATTAAATAATTTTAGGTTTTTGGGCGATCACGTTTTGACCGATAACTCAGTTATCGATAAATATATCGAAATACATATATCGAAGTCCAAATGAAACCTGAGGACATCCCTTTTCGTTTGATACCCATATTGTTGACCACTTTTAAGGCTTTTGAGCCATCCCGTTTTCACCGATAACTCAGTTATCGATAAATTTATCGAAATATATTGAAGTCCAAATGAAAACTGGGGCCATCCCCTCTCGTTTGATACTCATATTGTAGGGCAATTTTAAGGATTTTTCACCGATAACTCAGTTATCGATAAATTTATCGAAATATATTGAAGCCCAAATGAAACCTGGGGCCATCCCCTTTCGTTTAAAATATATCGAAGTACAAATGAAACCTGCAGCCTTTCCCTTTCGTTTGTTACCCATATTGTAGGGTAATTTGAAAGTTTTTGGGCAATCACATTTTCACCGATAACTCAGTTATCGATAAATTTATCGAAATATATGGAAGTCCAAATGAACCTTGGGGTCATGCTCTTTCGTTTGATACCCATATTGTCGGGTAATTTTAAGGCTTTTGAGCCATCTCGTTTTCAGCGGTAATTCAGTTATCGAAAAATTTATCGAAATATATTGAAGTCCAAATGAAAACTGGGGCCATCCCCTTTCGTTTGATACCCATATTGTAGGGCAATTTTAAGGTTTTTGGGCAGTTACATTTTCACCGATAACTTAGTTATCGATAAATTTATCTAAAGATATCGAAGTCCAAATGAAACCTGCAGCCTTTCCTTTTCGTTTGTTATTCATATTGTAAGGCAATTTTAAAGTTTTTGGGCAATCACACCTTCACCGATAACTCAGTTATCGATAAATTTATCGAAATATATCGAAGTCCAAATGAAACCTGGTGTCATGCCCTTTCGTTTGTTACCCATATTGTAGGACAATTTTAAGGTTTTTGGGCAATCACATTTTCACCGATAACTCAGTTATCGATAAATTTACCGAAATACGCTGAAGCCCAAATAAAACCTGGAGGTTTCACCTTTCGTTTGATAACCATATTGTAGGGCAAATTTAAGGTTTTTGGGCAATCACATTTTCATTGATAACTCAGTAATCGGTAAATTTATCGAAATATATCGAAGTTCAAATGAAACTTGTGGCCATCCCCTTTCGTTTAATACCCATGTTGTGGAAATTTTAAGGTTTTTTGGGCAATCACATTTTCGCCGGTAACTCAGTTATCGATAAATTTATCGAAATATATTGATCTCCAAATGAAACCTGGTGTCATGCCTTTCGTTTGATACCCATATTATTTTAAGGTTTTTGGGCAATCACATTTTCACCGATAACTCAGTTATCGATTAATTTATCGAAATATATCGAGGTCCAAATGAAACCTCCCCTTTCGTTTGATACTAGACTCCTGCATGATTGGATTCAAACTTTGAGTACAATAGAATACAGTAAATTTGAATTTTCCATTTGAAGAACCAAAAAACTCAGCCTTGAATATTTTATATTTTGAATATTCACTTTGCCTAAAATTTTCAAAATTAAAAAAAAAAAATATGAATGAATGAATGAAAATAATTTTATTCATTCTGATTCAAAACAAATATATTGGCTACACAGCTTACAAGATCACAAGAGTATTAGTAAAATTGGCTTTATAGAACATTAAAGTGAACGTGTGCGCAAGTCAATTGAAATGAATGAATTGAATCTTTATTTAGTCAAAACTTAGCCTATTTATAGTAATTCTTAACTCTAACACAGACGTAAATATTCTTATTTACTAGATACATATTTACATCTATGTCTTACAAACTAAACCTAAGCAAGGCACACACTTGCCCACATGCACATGCATTCATATGTGCATAGCTCGGTACCTTACTCAAGGCATATGTCAGTGCAATCACTCATACTAACATATCTAACGTGGGACTGCGAGTGATGCAGTCACACACACATATGTATGTACACTAAGCATGGAGACGCTGGCAGTGCTGCCGCACATATCTACATATATAGGGCCAGCGTATACAATTGATACAACTCCATGACTTGTGCTGCTAATATACTTAGCGTGTGAAAATGTTTACGTTGCAGAATGTTTATCAAATCCACAGCTAGCCGCTTCGAAGTCAGCTTGTGACTTTGTTGTTGTTAGTGAGTTGCTCTGACATACTACACCACCCATCCTAAAAAAAAATCGTGAATACATATGAACGATTTTAGAGCTGTGACATATTTAAGTGGTTTATTTTCTTTCTTTTGTACATTTCCGCAAATAATTTATGAGCATGAGTTTCATTTGATACTCTTAAGATTTTTATTGTTTGTTGTTTGTTTACAAAATTTTCTGTTGTGCCTGATAATCATGTTACAATTTTTTTTCAATTTTGTTTGTTTTATTTTCAAGTGTTGTCGACTTGAATAACTCATGTTTTTAGATGTTTGTTTACTTATTCATCTGATACATTTTCTTTATTTGCAATTTGTTTTCTTTTGTACAATTTGCATAAGTGTCGGTTTTTGTTTATGACGTTAATTACTTAAAGCGTAAACAAAGTTTTATAGGTCGTAAAAAAAAATTTTATATTTGTAAATTTATAAGCTAAAATTTTAGGCAAAATGAAATTAATTTATTCAAATAGCTTAAGTCTATTTTTATGAATTATAATTTTCTTATTTTCTTTGCTTAAGGAGTTACTATTATTTAAATCTATGTTTTCTATATTGTATGGAATTAAACTATAATTATTTTTATTATCGATATTTACTACTCTATAGGGGGTTAAAGTATAATTATTTTTACTATCAATATTTACTACTACATAGGGCCCTTTGTATCTACTATCTAACTTATGACCTGATTCATTCTTAACTAAAACTAAATCTCCTAAATTTATTTCTTTATACTGAATATTTTTGTCATAATAAATTTTTTGTTTTTCTTTGGCTTCTTTTACCAATTTATACGCTCTTAGTTGAGCTACTTGCAATCTATATTTGATTTCTTTCTCATATGCCTCATAGTTATAAACTGGGCTAATTGTATTTTCTTGTAAAAATTCGTATGTCAAGGGTATTTTTCCAAAAACTAACTCAAATGGGCAATAACCATGAACCGTAGATGGTGTTGTATTATAACAATATGCAAAATATTTTATATACTCATCCCAATCACTTTTGTTAGTGGAAATATAAGAACGGATATATTCATTAAAAGTTCTGTGGCTACGCTCAACCGTGCCCAAAGTCTGATGGTGATATGGGGTAGAAGTTCTGTGTTCAATTTTCAAAAGTTTACACAATTCTTCAAATACGCTGTTTTTGTATTCGGTTCCCATATCTGTTATGATTGTTTTCATACAACCATAAATCAAAATAAAATTTTCAAAGATTGCTTTGGCAACTGTTTTTGCGTGCTTACTCGCAATTGGGATTGCGATCAAGTATTTAGTAAGGTCACATACAATAGTGACCGCATATTCATTTCCATTTACCGATTGTGGCAATGGACCAATTGTATCGATTTGCACTGTATCAAACGCTTTCGTGGGCGTTTCAGTTATTATCATTGGTTCTTTCAAATTTTTATTTACTTTGTTTTTACTGCATTCAATGCACTTTTTGATATGAATTCTTATGTCATTTTTCATGTTTTTCCAATAATATTTCTGTTTTATTTTATTTGTTGTGCGATTGATTCCTGGGTGGCCACCATTAACAGGATCATCGTGATATTTTTGTAATATCTTTTTAATTACTTCCTTATCTGTCACGTGCACAACCTCCGGAGTTAATGCAATAGTTAAGTTTTTGAGAACCTTGGTACCAACTTCTTTAAATTTATCTACTCGAGTATAATTATTTTTAAACAATTTGTCTCCTAAGGACAACTGTATTTTATTTTTTTTTCAAATTGTCGGCCTCTTTCATTAGCCTGGCAAAGAATTGACCTAAATCAATCTTCGCCTCAACAATTGAATTATCATTAATAGATGAATTGCCGGCTTCATTTGAAAGCCTGGCAAAGGATTGACCTAAATCAATCTTCGCCTCAACAATTAAATCATTAATGTCTATTTTGCTACAAATTTTCTTTCCCTTTTTGAACTGCAGTTTCGGGGGGTCGAAAACGAGCTGAGCTAGCTTTTTTACTTCATTACTATTAAGCGCTTCATATATTTTAATGTTCTCTTCGTGACATTTTTCTTTGATGTTTTTATTATTGGAATTTTTATTATTGGAATTTTTATTAGTTTCCGATCGAGTCGTAACCCTCATTATTTGACATGCTTTTATTGACATTTCCTTTAAATCATTTATATTGATGCGTGAAAGCGCATCCGCTACATAGTTTTCTTTTCCAGCTATGTACTCCACCTCAAAGTCATATTCCTCTAATTCCAGTCGAACTCTAGTTAATTTTGATGAAGGGTTTTTCATCGAGAATAGGTATGTTAAGGGGCGATGGTCTGTTTTAATCAAAAATTTTCGGCCATAAACATATGGTCTAAAATAAGTTATAGCCCAATGGATTGCTGCCAACTCTTTTTCAATTGTGGCTTTATTGCTTTCACCTTTTGTGAATGCTCTTGACGCATAGGCAATTGGTAATTGTTTGCCTTCATATTCTTGACTAAGAACTGCGCCGCAGGCAAATCCACTGGCATCTGTTGTTATACAAAATTCTTTATCGAAATCTGGATATTGCAAAATATTTGGGTGTACCAATGCCTCCCTCAAATAGACAAAAGCTTTTTGACATTCCTCTGTCCACTCGAAAGAAACATTCTTTTTACACAATCTCGTTAAAATTCTAGAATGAGCTGCAAAATTGGGAACAAATCTTCTGTAATAGTTACAAAATGCGACAAATCGCTTAACTTCATCAGCACTTTTGGGTATAGGATAATTTAGAACAGTCTCATATTTACTTGGATCAGGTAAAATTCCTTTATTTGTGCATTTATGTCCAAGATAAGTAACTTCTTGGTTAAAAAATAAACATTTATCCGGATGTAATTTTAAATTATATTTTCTGCAAGTAGAAAATACATCTCTCAAATTTGTAATCATATGTTTTTCGGAGCATCCTAATACTACTAAGTCATCCATATATAGAAAAGCTTGAGATGGCTTAAGGCCTGCAAATGCTAGTGTCATCATTCTTTGAAATGAGTTAGGGGCCACTTTCAAACCATATGGTAATCTTTTAAAACGATATGTGCCATCCTCTGCCGTAAACGATGTGATGTCCCTAGAGTCTTTATGTAATTCAATTTGATGAAAACCAGACATTAAGTCTAGGCATGAAAAATATTTAGCTCTACCCAATTGATCTAGGATATCATCAATTCTTGGTAATGGAAATTTATCTGCAGTTAATTTTTTGTTTACTTGTCGGTAATCGACTACTAATCTCCATCTTTTATCATTTTTCCCTGGTAACGATTTTTTCGGTACCAGGAGAATTGGGCTATTATATTCTGACATAGACGGCTCTATTATGTCATCTTCAATTAATTTATTAATTTGCTTGTTAATTTCCCCTTTTTGAGCTTGAGGTAATCTATAATTTTTAATGTAAACAGGTGTGCTATCTTTCATGTGTAATTTTTGTTTATAAAAGTTATTAGCAGTAATTGGTTCGGTATCTAATGAAAATATATCAATAAATTCGGAGCATAATGTGTTAAGTGATTTACTAGCGAAAGGTGGGAAATTTTTATTTAATCTTTTTAATTTTTCCTTACTATTTTCTATTGGTTCTAATTTATTTTTTATTATTGCGTAATCATTTAAATTTTCTGTGTTGATATTAAAATTTTGAATGGTTGCATTTTTATCTGTTGTATTAATGACTCTAATGAAAGTTTGTTGTGAATTTACTAAGGTGTTTGCAATAAAAATGCCATCAGCTAATTTTTGATGAGGTATTAATAAATCAGAATTATTATTTTCAATATGGACTTGTCGGATTACTTCCGACCTTGCAGGTATTGTTATGCAATTAACAGATGGTCTGTTTGTCATTTCTATTATAATATTTTCAGGAAAATCATATGGACGTAGTATTAGGCTGTCCCCATTTTTACTGTAATCTAAAATACAATTATATTTTTTAATAAAATCAAGTCCCAAAATTCGATCGCAGGGAATTGGAAAATTATCTTCAACTATGTGAAATTTATGTGCTATTAGTAAGTAATCATCTTTTAAATCTGCCTTGACTGTTCCAAGAGTGCTTGTTAAACCTTGACCAATGCCCTTTAAATCAGTTTTTTGTGAATAATTAATTGTGACATTATTGTCAATTTGACCCTTTTTTATTATTGAGATATCTGCTCCTGTATCGATCAGGAGGGTTGAAATTGAGTTATTTAGCGTTGTTTTAGAGGATATATAACTATTTAGGTGTAAATTGAAAACATATAATTTTTTGTTTATTGAGGTGGAGTCTGTTGGTTTTCCTGTTGATTAACATTTCGCACTGTTGCTGTATTATTACGGTTCGAACCTCGGGATCCGAAGTTACGCCTCGATCTTTGATAATTTGATCGATTATTATTATTATTTGAATTATTATATCTTGTTGGGTATGTACGCCGCTGGTTATTTCTATAATTGTTAGGTTGATAGCCTCTACGGTAATTACCGCGAAAATAATTTTGTTGGCGTATATGAAGTAACGAGTTAGGGTTACCCGTTATTTCAGTGCAACTGTTGGTAAATTTTGACACTGCTTCATTCATCGTGTTGAACGTTCCAGCTTGCATAATTGTCTTTACTTTGTCATTGGAGCAGTTTTTACACATAGCTTTGACAGCTGTTTGTGTAGCATACTTAGTTGCGAGGTCTGTTGTTAGACCGTCAGATATGTATGCTCCTTCCAATGATTTTGTGAGCTTTTCAATTTCGGCAGTGTACTGATTTGCAGTTTTACTACGCTGTTGGATATTTAAGAGTTTTGCAGTCAAAACTTCTACTGACTCACCCTTTATTTTGCTCTTTAATGTTTGTTTAATTTCCTGTATGGTGGCTTCAGCACCTACGAAATTTCTGGCTGTGCCTTTAAGTTTTGTCTTTATCATGGATACTGCGACAGCCTCATGCGTTTCCTTGATTTGCTCCAGAATGTCAAGGGCATCCAAAAAACTGGATAAGTTTTCCGGTTTGCCATCGAATTCGGGCAATATCGAAGAAGCAGTTTTAATGAACGCTACCATTGTTTGCGCCATGGTTGTGTTTGTTTGGGAATTCTGGTCTGTGTGAGATACAATAGTTCTTGGATGAACTGTTTCTTTTGTTTCTTGTTCTCCCTCAGTATCTGACGCACCTTCGAACAACCAAGTGTCGAAATCGATATCGATATGTTGCTCGTAGGAGGTTGGTACTTCAACGTCAACGTTATACCTGGATAACGAGGATACCAATTTATCTCTAACGCTCGAAAATACCTGGTAGGCTTCTACCTGGTGAGCTTTTGTTAGAGTGTTATTTACCTTTCTTATGATTTTTCCAAGATTATTTAATGCTGACAGTAGAACATTTAAATGTTTCTTTACTGTTTCAGTTTTTATTTTTGTGTTTTTACATATACACTTATACGACTTTTCCGCGTTTATTTTCTCGTTAGTAAGTTCCTTTAAAATATCGTCCCACTTTTCCATTTATATTAAAATTTTTATTTATTACTTAAACTTTATTCAGATCGTCTGTTCGACTCTGGTATTTCTTTTTTAAAAATTTATTGTGGGCTGAATATATTTTGAGAAACAAACTGATACAAGTGCAGATCGTCACAATCAGGAGCAGGATTTTTATGAATTCTAAAGCTTCAGAATGGTCAATAATTTTAATGCTATTGACTACATTCGCATTTGGGGTATCTATTTTAGAAGTTTTTCCGCCCATACTGAACTTTTGATAAATATTTTTAATTTTCAGGGAAATATTTTCTTAGTTGTCTCATAATTTCCTCTTCTCTAGTGGTTGGGTTGAGCACATCTTCCATAGTTGGCTCTCTGGTCATTCCGATATCTTTCCAGAATTGTTTCAACCATTCAAGAGTTTGCTCATTAGTTAGTTCTTCATCCAATTCATGGTTAGATAGTTTTTTGGAAAAATCCCTGCGGGGTCTAGAAAAATTCCTCGGCATTTCGAATTCAAAATTGAAACAATTTTTCTTTTTACAAAATTTATTATTTTTTTTTTTTTTTTTTTAAATTTTTTTTTTTCTTCTTCTTTTACAAATTATTTCAGTTTTCTCAACTGATGAATATTTTCTAAAATCTCTAATCTTTCATTATTAGTCATAGCCCAATTCAAAGTTCTATAGGCTATGGCTAATTCCCTTTTCTTCCGATACCTTTTTCCTGCACGAGTCTGTTTTTTCCGCTTTAGCGGTGGAGGAATTTTTGGTTCCTTTTTTTTGTTTTTTCAGGTTGTTCCGCCGCCGATATTCTTCAATGGTTATCGGCTGCGGACCTTGTCTTATTGCTGTTGAGGTTTGAGGAACCTCTTCAGTGACTCTTGCTGATGTTTGGGGAACCTCTTCAGTGGCTCTTGCAGGATCCAGGTTATCGTTTTCGGCTTCCAATGCAAACCTTTCCCATTTGTCGAAAATGGAATCAAATTCCTCCTGGGAAATGTCTTGCATTGGGGTTTAGACAAAATATTTTATATTGGGAAACAAAAATTTATTTCAAAGGAATATATATGAAAACTTATTTTCTACCCTAAGCAGATATAAATCTGCTACTTGGCCGGCGCCGATATGACGCCGAAGAGTTCTAGGTAATATACAAAAAGATAATTTATTTAGTTACACTATCAATAATTGTATTAAGCACGTTCACCACGGATGCGTCTGGCCAATTGACTGTCTTTTAGCATAATTGTGACACGTTTAGCATGAATGGCTCACAAATTGATGTCCTCAAACAAACCAACTAAATATGCTTCACTTGCTTCTTGTAATGCCATAACAGCTGAACTCCGGAAACGTAAATCGGTTTTAAAATCTTGAGCAATCTCTCGCACCAAACGTTGGAATGGCAATTTATGAATCAACAATTCGGTGCTCTTCGGTTACTGTATCAGGACGTTTTCTTCACTCCAGTCTTCAACCGCACTGCTGGATTCTCATTGGTCTGCTTCCTTTTGAATAGCAGTCCAACGAATAGTATCCAGCAGGATCAAGCCAGTCTGCTTCTTTTTAATTTAGCAGTCTGGCAGGATCGCCATAATGTGAAAGTGTGCGCAAGTCAATTGAAATGAATGAATTGAATCTTTATTTAGTCAAAACTTAGCCTATTTATAGTAATTCTTAACTCTAACACAGACGTAAATATTCTTATTTACTAGATACATATTTACATCTATGTCTTACAAACTAAACCTAAGCAAGGCACACACTTGCCCACATGCACATGCATTCATATGTGCATAGCTCGGTACCTTACTCAAGGCATATGTCAGTGCAATCACTCATACTAACATATCTAACGTGGGACTGCGAGTGATGCAGTCACACACACATATGTATGTACACTAAGCATGGAGACGCTGGCAGTGCTGCCGCACATATCTACATATATAGGGCCAGCGTATACAATTGATACAACTCCATGACTTGTGCTGCTAATATACTTAGCGTGTGAAAATGTTTACGTTGCAGAATGTTTATCAAATCCACAGCTAGCCGCTTCGAAGTCAGCTTGTGACTTTGTTGTTGTTAGTGAGTTGCTCTGACATACTACAACATAAATGGGTGTATTTTATTTGTAATTGTAGAGTTTTGAGTTTTGTGAGGGTTAGAAATACATCTGGCTAAAAGTTCTTGGTTAAGTTGGCTGCAATAAATACCACTGCTTTTGGTTTTCAATCCTGAAATATTTCGGAAGAATTCTTGAAAAAACCCTAGTAAAAGTATTTATTATAATATGTATACAAATATGGGAATATACAAATATGGATATCGTCGGTGATTATGCAAAACCACTCATCGGGCATCTAAGAGACCGCGTAAACGACCTTTGTGATAAACACTTTTATAGCCCTTGCAATTAAGACTGGTTCCTTTGTTCTCAAGAAAACTACATTTGCGTTGAAAAATCATTAAAACGATCGATCTTGATCGGATATGTCTTAAAATTTTATAATTTGTAGCTGCAAAACCGCCAAACTTAAATATCGCATACTACTAATGGCGGCGATATACCAACGGGTTATTATAACCACTAACAAGATTTTTAACCGAGCTTCTCTTTCCAACTTGTGGTGAGTTGCTTTTTGAGTTTTCCTACAAGTTGGCGGGACCTACAATTTTTTGCCGACTCCGAACGTCACTTGCAAAGCAAATGAATTTTTTGCTGAGAAGCTTCTCATGGCAGAAATACACCCGGATAGTTTGCCAAACTACTGCCGAGAGGCGACCCCGTTTAGAAAAATTATTTTTCTAAATAATTTTTGATGTTACTTTTGCCGGGCATCGAACCGCCACGACTTGGTGTAGAAGGCCGAACACTTAACCGCTACACCACGGCGGCCGCCAACGCATACACCGTTTTGAAAATGCCCGTTACGTCGGTTTGCAGAATCACCGGCGATATGTTTTTTTTAACAGAAAAATTAACAACTTTTGTACGTCCAGTCTGTAGTCCATTTTGAAGATATATGTACGAAATGCCCATGTAGCGTTCAAATTTACAATCCAACATTAAATTCTACAAACTGTCACAGAAATGATTGTTGGGATATCTTCATGGATTTAAAAAAAAAATGTCAAAATATGAATTTAATTTCGTTTGAATTTTTTGACATTTATTTCAAACAGCCAGATATTCATATTCAAAGCAAAGCAAAGCCAATTCAATTCAATTCAAATTCAATATGAATGATTCATTTGCCGTTTTGGATGGAGTCATGCAGATGTCTCTTTGATACCCATATTGTAGGGTAATATTAAGATTTTTGTTCAAAAACATTTTCACCGATAACTCAGTTATCGATAAATTTATCGAAATATATCGAAGTCTAAATGAGCATGGGCAAATTTAAGGTTTTTGGGCAATCACATTTTCATTGATAACTCAGTAATCGGCAAATTTATCGAAATATATCGAAGTTCAAATGAAACTTGTGGCCACCCCCTTTCGTTTAATACCCATGTTGTGGAAAATTTTAAGGTTTTTTGGGCAATCATATTTTATCCGGTAACTCAATTATCGATAAATTTATCGAAATATATCGAACTCCAAATGAAACCTGGTATCATGCCCTTTCGTTTGATACCCATATTGTGGGGCAATTTTAAGGTTTCTGGGCAATCACATTTTCACCGATAATTCAGTTATCGATCAATTTATCGAAAAATATCGAAGTCCAAATGAAACCTGGGGCCATGCCCTTTCGTTTGATACCCATATTGTAGGGCAATTTTAAGGGTTTTATTCAATAACATTTTCAAGGATAACTCAGTTATCGATTAATTTATCGAAATATATCGAAGTCCAAATGAAACCTGGTGTCATGCCCTTTCATTTGTAACCCATATTGTAGGGTAATTTTAATGTTTTTGGGCAATCACATTTTCATCGATAATTCAGTTATCGATCAATTTATCGAAAAATATCGAAGCCCAATTGAAACCTGGGGCCATGCCCTTTCGTTTGATACCCATATTGTAGGGCAATTTTAAGGTTTTTGGGCAATCACATTTTCACCGATAATTCAGTTATCGATCAATTTATCGAAAAATATCGAAGCCCAATTGAAACCTGGGGCCATGCCCTTTCGTTTGATACCCAAATTGTAGGGCAATTTTAAGGTTTTTATTCAATAACATTTTCACCCATATGTCAGTTATCGATTAGTTTATCGAAATATATCGAGGTCCAAATGAAACCTGTGCCATTCCCTTTCGTTTGATACCCATATTGTAGGGTAATTTTAATTTTTGTTGAATAAAATTTTCACCGATAACTCAGTTATCGATAAATTTATCGAAATATATCGAAGTCCAAATGTCCAAATGAAAGCCTTTCCTTTTCGTTTGTTATTCATATTGTGGCGAATGTTATCAAGAATCGCTCATCTTCCACCACTAGCGTCACTACCACAACTACAGCTGTTTACATACATGACGTGAGAGCGAGAGAGGGAGAGGCAGCTCGCGTGTTTACGATTGTGGCACAAAGAGGAGATGACGATAGATAAACGCTTCGAGAACACTGTTGCACGAATAAACCAGAAAGGTGTAGACATTTCTAGGTTGTGATGCTGCTGTCTGCTAGGGTATATAAACCGCGCAAAGACAACGCAAATCAATCAGTTTGTTTTGAAGTGTTGTACAGTGAAGTACTGAACAGTGAATTAACCCGCGATATTGTACTACGGTTTTTAGTACTGAATAAAGCGCATTACTTATTAAGCAGAATCGTACAGTGATCGAACTCAGGGAAAATAATCAAGGAATAATCGAATTCGTCACAATTGGTGTCAGGAGCGGTATTGTTAAATAAATACAGGATAACAAGGACATTGTAAAGGCAACAAGGATATTGAAAAGGATAACAAGGACATTGAAAAGGATAACACGGACATTGAAAAGGATAACTAGGTCATTGTAAAGGTAACAAGGACATTGCAAGGATATGGCAAAGTTTAATGACTTGAAGATCCAACAACTCAAAAACGAGTTGGAGAAACGTGGAATGGTAACAACAGGCAATAAGCCAGAGCTACAATCACGTCTACGCGGGGCTATGGAAGCGGAAGGAATCAACGTTGACGATTATGTTTTTCAGCTTTCGGAAGAGGGAGCGACGAAAATAGAAGAGCAAAAGGATACTCCGGATTCAGTAACAAATGTGGACACAAACTCTCTGTTGGCTGTATTGGCTCAGATGTCGACGAATATAACATCAAAGTTTGAAGAACAGAAAACTTGCATGGCATCTCAGTTGGAACAACAAGAGACACGCATGGCATCAAAGTTGGAGGAACAGAAGACACACATGGCATCTCAGTTGGAAGAACAGAAAACTTGCATGACATCTCGGCTGGAACAGGTGTCATCACAGATCTCCGCTCAAATGGAGGAACAGCGGTCATTTATCACTTCGCAGTTGGAAGCACAGGAGGTGTTGGTGTCCTCAAAACTGGAAGCACAAGATGCAAAGATTTCACAGCTGCAGGATAAAATGGACGCTGAAGTCAATGCGCTGAGAGGACGTATCCAAGAGTTGCAGCTGAATCGTCCATCTGTTTCAACAAGCACACCCAAGGTAAAAAGCCCATCCTTTGACGGTTCTGTTCCTTTCCAGGTATTTAAGCTACAATTTGAGAAGACAGCAGCTGTGAACAACTGGGGCGCTGAGGACAAAGTTGCTGCTTTATTTGTGGCATTGAAAGGACCTGCAGCCGAAATCTTACAGACTATTCCGGACGCTGAAAGAAACAACTATGAAGCGTTGAGGGGAGCCGTTGAAAGACGTTACGGCCGCGAGCATAGGAGACAGATACATCAAATGGAGCTACAGAATCGCTTCCAGAAGGCTAATGAGACATTGCAGGATTTTGCATGGGACATTGAGAGGTTAGCTCATTTGGCGAATGCAGATGCACCAGTGGAATACATCGAGAGGGTAAAGATCCAAAGATTCATAAATGGAATAATGGATGTAGAGACGAAGCGAGCCGCATATGCAAACCCCAAAAGGACATTCGCAGAGACGGTATCACACGCTTTATTGCAAGAGACAGCCTCGATTTTATGTAAACCAGATAAGAAGGTTCACAATGTGGAAGTAGAACGACCAGAGTGGCTGGACGCAATCCTAGAAGCATTGAACGGAAAGCAACGGGTGAAAGTAAGCTAGTTCATGGAGAAGTGCGGTGCAAAGTTGCGATTGGGAATGCGACTACATACCACAACTTCTTAGTGGCAGATATTGTGGACGAAGTCATCATTGGCGTCGACTTCTTGGCTGTGAGAGACATTCACATGAACTTGAGAAATAGAGTTATGAGATACAATGGCCAAGAAGTACCTCTGATCTTTGGACACAACATTGGGTATTACACCAAAGGAGTTTCATTAGAGATGAAGCACAAGGACACTCGAAATGCAAAGGTACCTCCTCGACCAATGGCTTCGATAGACAAATGCCTACCTGAGAATATTTGGAGAAGTCAACAGGAAGATTCAGATCTGGCATGTGTGATCCGAGGGCTCGAGCGAAACAAACGACCAGCAAGAAAAGAAATGTCAGCGGCGAGTCCAGTTGCCAAGTCATATTGGGCACAATAGAACAGTTTACGAATGGTATCCGGTTGTTTGCATCGAATATGGGAGAGTGAGGATGGTCAATGCGCTCGGAAGCTTATAGTTGTTCCAAGGAAGCGGGTGTCTGATGTTCTCAGGGAAATGCATAACGATCCAAGTGGAGGTCATCTAGGAGTCAAGAAGACCTTGGAGAAGATTATCATTTCACCATTTATTGGCGCTTAACCGCCTAAGCGATTTTGGCCGTCGCCTATCAAAGCACGCCAGTCATTCCTTTTTAGCGATAACTGACGCCAATTGGAAACCCCAAGGGAGTTCAAGTCATCCTCCACCTGTTGTTTCCATCTCAGTCGAGGCCTCCCCCTTCCTCTGCTGCCGAATTCGGGTGACGATTGGAAAACCTTCTGGGCTGGAGCTTCTTTGTCTATTCGCATGACGTGACCCAGCCAGCGGAGCCTTTGGGCTTTAATTCGCTGGACTATATTCAGATCTGCGTAAAGCTCGTACAGCTCATCGTTAAATCTCCTTCGATACTCGCCGTCGGCATCACGGGAAGGACCATAAATCTTCCGGAGAACTTTTCTTTCAAATACTCCAAGGGCCATCTCATCTTCTCTTGACATTGTCCATGAATCTGAGCCATACATCAGGACAGGTATGATGAGAGACTTATAGAGCGCGATCTTTGTTCTTCGAGAGAGGACTTTACTTCTCAATTGCCTACTCAGTCCAAAGTAGCACTTGTTCGCAAGAGTGATTCTCCGTTGGATTTCTAGACTGATATTATTTTCGATGTTAATGCTGGTTCCCAAATAGACGAAGTCCCTCACAGTTTCAAATTTGTAACTATCAACAGTGACGTGGCTGCCAAGGCGCAGGTGCGCCGATTCTTTCTTTGATGACAGCAAATACTTCGTCTTGTCCTCGTTGACCGCAAGACCCACTTTTTTCGCTTCTTTATCCAGTCCAGAGAAGGCAGCGCTTACGGCGCGGTTGTTAAGGCCAATGATATCAATATCATCGGCATACGCCAGCAATTGCACGCTCTTGTAAAAGATTGTACCATTGCGGTTTAGCTCTGCTGCTCGAATTATCTTCTCCAGCATCAGGTTGAAGAAATCGCACGAAAGGGAGTCGCCCTGTCTGAAGCCTCGTTTGGTTTCAAATGGCTCAGAGAGGTCCTTCCCGACTCTGACGGAGCTGTTAGTATTGCTCAACGTCATTTGGCAAAGCCGTATAAGCTTTGCAGGGAAGTCAAATTCAGACATGGCGGCATACAGGCAACTCCTTTTTGCGCTGTCAAAAGCGGCTTTGAAATCGACAAAGAGATGGTGTGTGTAGATTCTTTTATCATGGGTCTTCTCCAGGATTTGGCGTATCGTGAAAATCTGGTCGATGGTAGACTTACCAGGTCTAAAGCCACACTGATAAGGTCCAATCAGCTTGTCTACGATGGGCTTCAGTCTTTCACACAATACGCTAGAAAGAACCTTATATGCGATATTAAGAAGGCTGATTCCAGGCATATTCTGCATAAGAGCTGATGCATGCTTTTTACCAGCTCTTCGCCTCCGTGTTTGAACAGCTTGGCGGGTAGTCCGTCTTTTCCAGGCGCTTTGTTGTTTTTGAGCCGGGATATAGCTATCCTCACTTCATCATAGTCAGGTGGTGGGACGACTTTTCCATCGTCAGGGATTGGGGTATCGGGTTCGACGTCTCCCTCGCAATTTAGCAGTGAGGAGAAGTGCTCCCTCCATAATTTAAGTACACTCTGTACGTCGGTTACCAGGTCGCCATTATTGTCCTTACAGGAACTTGCCCCGGTCTTAAAACCTTCCGTCATCCGCCGGATCTTTTCATAGAATTTTCGGGCATCATTCCTGTCAGCCAGCATCTCAAGCTCCTCACACTCACGCCTTTCGGCCTCACGTTTCTTTTTTCTGAAAAGGCGTCTCTCTTCCTTCTTTGCCTCACGATAGCGTTGCCATACACTGCGGGTTGCGCCCGTTCGCAACGTCTCCCTGTAGGCAGCGTCCTTTTTGTCCGAGGCAGTGCTGCATTCCTCATCGTACCAGTTGTTTTTGCGGGCTCGCTGGAACCCTATAGTGGCCTCAGCGGCGGTACGTAATGAGTGAGAGATATGCTTCCATTGCTCGGTTGCATCGTTAGGTCGAGGATTGCTCTCCGATAGCAGGTGTGAGAGTCGAGTGGAGAAATTGTCAGCTGTCTGTGTCGTGCGCAGCTTCTCGACGTCAAACTTTCCTTCCGTTACTGTGCGCACTTTCTTTGCTACACAGAGGCGTTTGCGTATCTTGGCTGCAACAAGATAATGGTCCGAGTCGATATTGGGACCACGAAGGGTACGCACGTCCAGAACGGTGGAGCTATGTCTGCCGTCGATCATGACATGATCAATCTGGTTTCTTGTTCTTTGATCAGGAGACAGCCATGTGGCTTGGTGTATTCGTTTATGCTGGAACCTGGTACTACTGATGACCATATTGCGAGCAGCGGCGAAATCAATCAACCTAGTGCCGTTGGGGGATGTTATATCATGGAGACTAAATTTTCCAACTGTTGGACCAAAGACTCCTTCCTTGCCCACCTTCGCATTAAAGTCGCCGAGCACGATTTTGATATCATGTTGGGGGCAGCGATCATAAGTCTGTTCAAGTTTATCGTAGAAGGAGTCCTTCTCTGCGTCGTCCGTCTCCTCAGTCGGCGCATAGGCGCAGATAAATGTTATGTTGAAAAATTTCGCTTTGATGCGGATCGCAGCGAGACGCTCGTCCACGGGGGTGAACGCTAGTACTTGGCGGCGAAGTCTGGAGAAGATTAAGCAGACATTTTATTGGGTTGGTTACGGCAGCTCGCGTGTTTACGATTGTGGCACAAAGAGGAGATGACGATAGATAAACGCTTCGAGAACACTGTTGCACGAATAAACCAGAAAGGTGTAGACATTTCTAGGTTGTGATGCTGCTGTCTGCTAGGGTATATAAACCGCGCAAAGACAACGCAAATCAATCAGTTTGTTTTGAAGTGTTGTACAGTGAAGTACTGAACAGTGAATTAACCCGCGATATTGTACTACGATTTTTAGTACTGAATAAAGCGTACTACTTATTAAGCAGAATCGGAGTGTTTTATTTAACGTACAGTGATCGAACTCAGGGAAAATTATCAAGGAATAATCGAATTCGTCACAATATTGTAAGGCAATTTTAAAGTTTTTCATTTCATTTCATTTCATATCTTTATTAAGTCCAATGGTTCCACACCTTACTGACTAGATTACAGTTATTCTTAAAACTAGTTACAAATATAACAACAGTACTAAAAATTATGATGAGATCAATTAATTTGCTCGATAATAAGACTCAACACGTAACTTAAACTGGAGTCTCGGCAATGAAAAATCGAGATCAAGATTTCTAGATATCCGATTGAATTCTTCGAACCCTTTAATAAGAGGAGCAAAACCAAGATAATTTGCTCTACGAAATTCGGTAAAAAAGTATTGTACGAGCGAAGGGATCTATTCGGAATGTTGAAACATACTTGACTAAGGAGAGCTGAACAATCGATAGCCCCAGACACTATATCGTAAATAAACATTACATGTTGAACAGTTCGTCTGGTTTCTAGCGACATAATATTAATAAGCATTCACCTGGCATTGTAGGGTGGCAAGGGATTTTCGAAATGGAGAGGTTCCAAAGCAAATCGTATGAACTTACGTTGAACCCTTTCACTTCTTGAAGAACGTACTAAGTAAATCGTGTTCCAGATTCTAATTTAGATCGCACCAAAGAACTATGCAATATCTTTCTCATGTACGGGTCTTTAAAATACTTAGCGTACCTACGCAAAAAGGCTAGGTTAGCATAGGCTTTTGGGATCAAATGATTAAAGAAATTAACGAAAGTAAAAGAGGAGTCAAAAACAACGCCAAGATCACGAAATTCCGCAACAGATGAAAGAGATACATTTGAAATCGAGTATGATGACTCGAGCGCATTCGAAGATTTATAGAAAGTCATATGACAACATTTATTGATATTAAGAAGCAGTTTATTCAGAGAAGCCCAATCATTAATTGCGTTCAAGTCTTCCTGCAAGAGCGATATATCGGATGAACAGGTTTTCCTTCGAAAGAGTTTAAGATCATCTGCATAAAGCAAAAAATTCGAGTGTTTTAGATATAGACCAACATCATTTATAAAAATTATAAATAACTAGCAACCCGCTCCATGGACATGAATTGAAAATACATTCTTACGAACATACGTCCGAAATTTAATTATGCGAGAGATTCGTACAGATGTACTTACATACATACGTATCGAGTTCTTTCACCATACGATCTAATTCAACATGAATGAGGTGGGGTGAGATTCCCGCATAATCGGTTGACAGCGAACAAACACACAAACAGCGTTCTTTCACCATACGATCTCACCCCACCTCATTCATAACGCTGTTTGTGTGTTTATTCGCTGTCAAGTTCTAATGGCTCATTCGTTTAACAGCGAACAAACAACCAAACAGCTTTTTTGGAAAAAGTGCAGTTTTTGTTTAAACAATTTTGGTTAAATAAGATATGAAACAACTTTTTTTTTTGATGCAGAACGAAAGTAAATATTTCAAAGTTTAACTTCAAGTAAGTTTCATTTTAATCGGTGGATTCGTTTAGGATTTATGGCTGTGTAAACAAAAAATGTATGGTTTTTTACCACATTCTGTCCGATAGCCACGCCACTTTATATATTTCTTCACGTTATAATGACATAAACCTTCCTCTTCAACCAATCTATTTATTGAAAAAAACCGCATAAAAATCCGTTGCTTAGTTTTCAAGATTTAAGCATTCAAGGGAAAAAACAGACAGATAAAGTGACTTTGTTTTATAATGTGTAGAGATATTGGACCAAGGATACTACCTTGCGGCACACCCGAGGTTGCTAAGAAATGATAAGGCTTTACACTCTCAATTTCGACAAACAAAATCCTATTTGTCAAGTAAGAATTCATGATGATGAAAATGATACACAAAGGCACACAAAGAGAATTACTACATCTTTTTAGGCGCCTATTACGGTTTGCGAGTCGAACAAAAATATGCGCGACTCGCCTACATTTGTATTACCGACTGCGAGTCGCCCGGTAACATTCGCCTCAAACTTCAAAATTAAGCGAATGTCAAAAATGAAGCGATTAGTGTTTGCGACTCGATCCAAATTCGTTCGCCGGGAGTGTCAAAATCTGGCTAACAGAATTTGAAGGTGACTAGGAGGAAAAATTTGATTTTATGGTCATATTGGGATTATTTGGGGGTCATTTTGTGGTAATTTCGTTGTTATTTTGTGGTCATTTTGGGAATATATTGGGGACATTTTGTGGTCACTTTGGACTAATTTCGGGGATATTTTGTTGTTATTTTATGGTCATTTTTGAAATATTTTGTTGTTATTTTGGGGATTTTTTGGGCTCATTGTAAAAGGTGACTCGAATAACTCAAGCGACTCGCGAACCGTAAAGGGCCCTTAATAAAGTGTCAGACAATCCATCCGAATCAATTTTTGAAGAGGGTGATAGGGAGGATATCCCATTAATTATATCTAATTCAGATATAGACAACGAACCGAAATCAAAAGAATTGGATGTATCAAAACCACACCCATCAGAAATATTGTCAGAGTCAGCGACAAAATTTGCTTTAAAAAAGTCAGCAAAGAGGTTCACCGACTCAGCCAAACTGCCAGAGCAAGATCCATTGAATTTCATCCTGGATGGAATATTAGACGTGCCTTTTTTCGAACGAACGTAGTTCCAAAAGGATTTTGGATTTTCCTTTAACTCATCCTGGAATCTAGAGATATATTTGTTATACAAGAACTTATCAAGCGTATTGAATTGTTTCATATAGCATAGATATTGATCTCTAAATGAGTTATCTCCAGTTGCCTTATACAATTTGAAATATTTATTTCTCTTGTTCTTAAGCTTTTTCAGACCAGTAGTGTACCAAGGTAATTTGTGTAATTTAACTGGGAGCAAAGAGAGATTACTTTTAAAAATGCCAGACATCTCTTGAAGAAAAGTATGAAAGCAATCAGATAGGTTTTTACCAGAGAAGATGGATTGCCAATCATTTGAGTAAATGATCGTGTTAAGAAGATCAAAATTAGCATTCTTGAAATTAAAATTTCTAGTATTATTGATATTGTTCAATGCCTCAAAGTCAAAAAATTCTAGTTTAAGAGATAAGGGTACACATGAGTTACTAAATTTTCATCAACGAAAACTAGATCCAAAATCTTGTTAAGATTCTTAACAAATGAGTTAATCTGAATAAAATTAGCACTAAATAGAGTATCTTAAAGATTAATTTCATGTGCAAGGTTCACATTAGTCGGAGTTAATAGATCTTCATTTAGTAATTTTGACCAAACAACATTACTCAGATTAAAATCACCTAAAACACAAAAATGACTATTTACGTTATTTTCATAAATGTCGAAAATATTATATACATGCGCACAGTACAATGAGTCATTACTGCCAGGGGGAATATATGAGGCACAGATAAACAGATTATCAGATGAAGCACTAATAGAAATACAGAGTTGATCAAGTAAAGAGTCCCTATTCGATAGCAGAACAAGTGCAGAGGGAAGGGAACGCTTTACTGCAATTAGAACCCCTCCACCTCTAGTACATCCAGTTTTGATGGGATCTCTGTCCTTACGATAGATTTTGGTCAAAGAACTCAGCGTCAAAGAAATCACTATTGAGCCAAGTTTCAACAATAACATATGTATACATCATGTTCACAACGTGATGAAGCTAGAAAAATGTCTTTAGCTTTGGTTCTCCGACCCGATATATATATATATATATAAATTATATAAATATATATTTTGATAATAAATGCTTAAACCAATATTAGAGGGTTGATTTTCTACGACCTGCCGGATTGGCCACCCCGCCTTTGAAAAAAACGAAAAGGCTTAATTTTGACATCTGTTGGCCAAACCGAGGAGTCAAGCAACATATTATAAATTGAGTTAGAGACCCCAAGCTTAAAATTACATTTTAAAAAAGAATTTGGATCAATGTCTTTTTTAACTAATTTATAACAGTGAATTAGAGATTGAGATACATTAATAATATTAGATAGGAATTCAACAATATCGATAGCATTAACCGTCGGCTTATAGTACGACAAGTGTAACCACTTCAATCGAACAGCTACATTAAGATTAGCATTAGAATTACTACCAACAATGATATTAGCCGCTCTAACGTGCTTGATATTGCTACTCGAATTATCATTTTGTTGAGCAGCACACAGCGCAACATTAAGATCAGCACTAGTAATAATACCATCTGGCGCAGAAGAAGACAGAGATACGGCGGAATTGATGCCGAGTAAATCATTAGCATTACTTTGATTTTTTCCACCTTTCCTATTCCTCGTAACATCCACCCACCCCGCGTTAGTGGCCTGATCACTATGTAAGTCAGTTGTATAAATAATAACAACGCTATCATCAACACCCGTATTAGCTGGTTCAACAGATGTATCATTGTTGTTGTCACTGAGAACCGGTTTCTCCTTAGTAGCAGCATCATCGTTGTTAGTAAGAGATCCAGCTTCGATCGGAGGTACTGACTGCTTTGTTTCTGTATCCGAATCAGAACTTCTTGCTTTATTCGCGATTTGTTTTGCTTTCTCAGCAGAGTCGTTGTTGTTGCTTTGTGCTTTTGCAGCCAAGCCACTCTTATTGCTATTCTGTTTAGAAGTTGATTATTTAGCTTTTTGTTTTTCTTTGCGAGTTGATTCGCGTTCTCTAGCATAGGAAGCAACAACAATATGCATGTCTTTTATTTCCGTAGTTAATGAGGCGATGATATTGTTTTTAGCGTCAATTGATGAGCGCATTTAAAGCATTTAATTTATCAATATATTGAGTGTTACCATTTTTCAGCGAATTCAATATAGTAAGTATACTGGTATTTTCCGACCGTAATGCAGCAATGTCTTTAGCAATATCGAGCAGAGATAGTTGTTGGATATTCTCACACTGTTCGCCGATGCTCTCAGCATTATTGGAGACGATAGGGCGAGCACTTGGTGGGGGAGTACGTATGGATGCGCGACGCGCAACTGAGCATGTAGTACAGAAGTATGCTTTCTTCGAAGAAATTAGAAAATCGAGATCATCAGATGACATATTTACACAATGCAAATGAAAAAGTTCATTGCACTTGGCACACAACACTTTAGGTGCATTGCGATCAACCCTTTGTGCACATTCGCAGGGCATTATGAATAATTTATTATTTTGATAATACTATTGTTAAGAATAAAATATGAATAGTATTTAGATTCAAGTAGGAGTCACTATCTCAACTTAATACAGTGCACTAATTATAATTATAATTTTAAACACTTGCCATACTAGCAGAAATAGTACAAAAAACACGGAGCGAAAAATAAACACGTCCGCAGCCTACGAAAGCTTGATGCTAAGTTTTGGGCAATCACATCCTCACCGATAACTCAGTTATCGATAAACTTATCGAAATATATCGAAGTTCAAATGAAACCTGGTGTCATGCCCTTTCGTTTGTTACCCATATTGTAGGTCAATTTTAAGGTTTTTGTGCAATCACATTTTCAATGATAACTCAGTTATCGATAAATTTATAGAAATACGCTGAAGTGCAAATAAAACCTTTGGCTTTCACCTTTCGTTTGATAACCATATTGTAGGGCAAATTTAAGGATTTTGGGCAATCACATTTTCTTTGATAACTCAGTAATCGGTAAATTTATCGAAATATATCGATGTTCAAATGAAACCTGGAGCCATTCCCTTTCGTTTGATACCCATATTGTAGAGTAATTTTAAGTTTATTGTTCAATGACATTTTCAGCGATAATTCAGTTATCGATAATTTTATCGAAACATATCGAAGTCCAAATGAGCATGGGTATCGTTTGATACCCATATTGTTTTAAGGTTTTTGGGCAATCACATTTTCACATATCGAGGTCCAAATGAAACCTGGGGCCATTCCTTTTCGTTTGATACCCATATTGTACGGTAATTTTAAGATTTTTTTTCAATAACATTTTCACCGACAACTTAGTTATCGATAAATTTATCGAAACATATCGAAGTCCAAATGAGCATGGGCAAATTTAAGGTTTTTGGGCAGTCACATTTTCATTGATAACTCAGCAATCGGTAAATTTATCGAAATATATCGAAGTTCAAATGAAACTTGTGGCCATCCCCTTTCGTTAATACCCATGTTGTGGAAAATTTTAAGGTTTTTGGGCAATCACATTTTCACCGGTAACTCAGTTATCGATAAATTTATCGAAATATATCGAACTCCAAATGAAACCTGGTGTCATGTCCTTTCGTTTGTTTCCAATATTGTAGGGCAATTTTAAGGTTTTTGGGCAATCACATTTTCACCGATAACTCAGTTATCGATCAATTTATCGAAAAATATCGAAGTCCAAATGAAACCTGGGCCATGCCCTTTCGTTTGATGCCCATACTGTAGGGAATATTTAAGGTTTCTGGGCAATTTCATTTCGACTGATAACTCAGTTATCGATAAATTGATCGAAATATATCGAAGTCCAAATGAGACCTGGCACCTTCCAGTTTCGTTTGATACCCATATTGTTCGAAGTTTCTACACCTGTATGCGAAATATCATAAGTTTAGGTTAAGTGTACTCAGAGTTATATGGAAAAACAAATCGAAAAGTATCGGTCCCTAGCATGGCCGGACCCCCCAAAATTAAAAAAAAAAAAACAGCCTATACCTCCTGCCAGACTATTAGCTGCCAAATTTGAACAAAATCCGTCTTGCCATTCTCACGTTATTGAGGAACAGAAGTTAACGTCTGGACATCCAAACATCCATATATCCAAACATCGCTACATTCACATTTATAATATTAGTAAGCAAGGACTGAACCGAAACCGTAACCGTAACCGTAACCGATTAAAACCGATTCATTTCTCAAAACCGAAACCGTAACCGTTATTTTTTTCTGAAAAGGAACTAAACCGAAACCGTTTCAACAGCCGAAACCGGTTCCAAACTGTTTTGAATTTTTTTGTGGATACATATTTTATTTTAAAAGAGGCAATATCAAAATTCCCTCCTCTTTTTTTCCTCTTCGGCGACCTCCTCCGCCCAGGACATTGTGTGCGGCGTCACGTGTATTGATAAAGCTCCGTCGGAGCTAGTTTCATTGTCGTAGTCGTCGTGTTGTCGAGGTGCGTCGTCGGTGTGCGTCGAAGTGTGGTGTGGCTCATTGCATCGGTGGCATCGGGCTTCGCTGGGGCATGTCTTTCGTTGGTGGAAGGGCGACAGACAGTTGGTGCAGTAGCGTGCGTCGATGATCACCCTTAGTCGCTCAACGTTTGACATGCCCCGATAAATCGGGCAGAGCCGGATGCTGTGTGCCTTTTGACACAGCCGGCACAAAATCGAGAAACCGTTGGAGCGCGACTCTGTCTTGCTTCTTTTGTTGGCAACCCCAGTCATCCTGGAATTTGAATTTAAATTTTATTGTTTTGTGTTTTGGTATGTTGGGTGGCTTATCGACGTGGTTTGGCTATTCGGAGTGGTAGATACCGAAAACCTTTAACTTTTCTGACGTGTGCGTAAATTTCACGTAATTTGGACTGTAAGATTGCTCGCTTTTTTCAACCTTCGGATAGTTTTTTGGGGACTTGGTGGGTAGCGCTCTCCAATAAAGTGGGTAGAATATCGGATAATTGCTGCAAATTAATTTTCGGAAATGCTAAGTGCTGTCGCCCGTGATTTTGTGTATTTGGGCCTTTTTTCCGCTTAATTTGGCATTTGTCTTTGTCCATTTTCTGCCACCCAAGGGAAGAGGAGGTAGCTGGATTGACACTTAACTACGTGCCAAAAACTTCGTAAAACAAGCGCCCTTTGAGGTAGAATTTAATGTTTATTTTGGCCATGCATGATACTAAATTCATCATTTTGTGTCTAAATTTGTCAAATATTATTGAATTTTAGTTCAGTGGGAACTTAGATTTGTATGGAAGACAAACGCCAAATTTGCACTTTTTTTTCGCCAAATTTACCGGTGCGGTGTACATGTACTATTACACTTCAGTTAGCAACTTTGGTGAGGTGTAAATGTACGATTACATTTCAGTTACCAATTTTGGTACGGTGTAAATGTACGATTACACTTCAGTTACCAAATTTGGTACAGTGTAAATGTATTATTGCTTCATACGATAACCGATAACTCGATTTGGTACAAAAAAAAATTTCGTGTGGCAACTCTCATGCATGGACTGTCATTCAGGAAAAATTTTACACGAGGTAAGTTGTGAATTGCATTTGTATTCTTTTAATTTAATTAAATTTTCTTTTTCTTTTATTTTCAGGTTGCAGGATGATCGGTGGAAGATGACTGGTGGACTGGAAGTCAGAGGAGTCTGGACGTGGCCAAAAAAGGGTGCAGGTAAGTATACATGGAAAAGGTAGGTGTATCGTAAAATATGTATGTTTGTACGTGTATGTATCACTTTCTGTGGTAGCCGGCACCCAGCGATGGATACATACCTGAATGAACTAATTTGGCATACATATTTTAATAATTTTTTTTTTCTTTTTTCTTTTCAGGTTTCATGGGCAGCCGAACATATGCCCCATCGAAAAATGCGTTGCGGCACTAAAATTTATGCCACACAGAGGCATGGCGCAGGGGGGGAGAAAATTTTAATGCGCCGGGGGTTTTATCGGATGGGCAGCTTTCTATATGCCCTGAAGCAAGACCAAAAACTTGCTTCTGCTTGCGTGCCGGTTGCCATGCCAACACACAACTGCTACACCTACGTATTACCTGAAAACGCGCTAGACAGATGGGTTGTCACCACATATGTGGATCATGGCGAAGGCAAAGCGGTTGCGGTTTTGCAAGTTATGTAAGCATTTCATTTGGTGCATAAAGTTAACGCCGGTGCTAATAAAGAAGGTACGCAAAATCAACACTTAAAATACTTGTGATAAGCCATCGAAGAACAAAAAACCAAAACTGCAACTTTCTACTTTTAAATGAGACTGGTTTCACTGCAATTTCACTTTCTTTTAACGAGTACTTGCAGATACTAAAACCTGGAATTTACATTGGAAATATTTATTTGGGTATTAATTGCTGTTTTGGCGCATATAGCCGTTTATGTGTTTGTGATGCGTAAGCGGCCAAAAATGTTGGTCGGACGTCATGTGGTAATAACAGGAGGATCGCGTGGTATTGGACTCTCTTTGGCTGTGGAATGTGCAATGAAGGGACCCACCGAAACAGTGATTGCACGCGATGAAAGGTTACTGCGTGGTGTCGTAGCACTAATGGAAGTCATACGACAATCACCTGAACAAAAATTCCAATATCGCTGTCTTGATCTTGCTACTGATTATGATGTGGTTGCCAATGCCTTCAACGAAATAGAAGAGACCTTTGGTGCAAAATCCATACCTAATGATGCTTTGTGTGGCAATTTTATCTCGATATCAGGCGCGGAAAGCTGGGCTCTTACGCTACTCGGCGGTGGTCTTTTCCGTTGGGGTGGTTTCTTTCACATTTTTTTACATGCCTTATTATTGGGTCCGCTTCGTATTATTGCTTGCTTTTTACACTTGCATTTTGAACGCGTCGTTAAGAGTTGGGCGAAGGCAATAAACGCCCGATGTGGTATTGGAAGCCGCAATAACTGAGGTGAGTTTGCCAAAGTGGTCTAGAAAACTATACTCCTTTATAGCTTAAAAAATTTACTAATATATAATCCCTTTACTTCATAGTATTTCACCATCACGCAATTGTTTAAAATTGCCAGCAAAAGTATGATTTTATTGACCCTAAATTTTTTTGATCGGGCCAGGAGACCGATATTCTGTTTCGCGATGCTGCACAACTTTATACGCTAAATGAATCAATGGATACATTACGTTTATATTGCTCTCACCGGCTTACAACATGGAGGCCTAAGGGTTAAACGTACTGCAGAGAGTGAATATGAGACAGAAATGAATTCAATCGAATCGGGTGAGTGGTTCTTTAATTAAGTATCCCAAGTCCGGACGTGTGACATAACCGTGGCTACCAACCCGTTTTTAGGGACAGCCCAATACAATCACAACAACCACATGAAACTTGAAACTTTGATTGTAAATATCTCTTCAGAGAAGCAAAATATTAAAAAGGTGCTTCCGGATTCGTGATACTGAGGCCGAACCACGTCTTTTGAGCTATATCACATAATTTTAGCTAATTTATTAGCAGTTGACCCCTAAAGGAAACAAATACCGTTTTTTTGATGGTTGGGTAAATATTCACCCAGAAAATGTTTGTTTACAACTCGATATTCGATAAAAGCAAAAACCCAGCGAACAGTAAAGCAAAAGGCTAACAATGTTCGTTTATTTTTTTGCTTAGCTGTGATTGTTCACAAATTTTGACGTCATTTGACAACAAAAAAACTCTTCTCAAATTCCATTACAGATACACGGTTGTCGGAATGCGTGATCTGTAGTAGTTGGTTCATGAAAGCTCTGTACACTTTTTCATTATGTGGTGGGTTTTTGTGTTTGGGGATGTGCTGCTAATTGGCTGTGGCACATTATCATCTTCTGTGGCAGATCGGTTCGTCCGTCTGCAGTAGGGTTTCTGTTGCCTTGTTAACTAGTTTAACGAGTGCATTCGCGTTTGTTTACTGACCAAAATAAAGTTCAGAGCAGGTTAGAGCAGAGCAGAGCAGAGCAGGGCAGCTGACAAAATAGAAATAGAGCAACTCAGAGCAGAAATGCCATGAACCACTAGAATCTCGATAGTTCCTTTTTAATTGGTTTTTTTTTTTTTTTTGTTTTAATCTTCAAAATTAGTTCAAATTCACGTTTACAAAAATATTGATTTTATTGCTAGCTAATTTTGTCATACCAATTGTAATCATTTTTTTTGGATTTGAAAATTTAAAGGTGGAGTGCACGTTTCCCACATGTGGAGTGCACGTTTCCCACATTGAAGTTCGGATATCGACAGACCATTTAAAATCTATTCATTATGATAAGGAGTTGACTTTTTTTTTTGACAGGGAATGTGGGATGTCGATACAGCTCGAACCCAAAACAATAGGTTTAGTTAGGCCCCGCTGCATGTAGGGGCATCAACGATTGTGAAGGAGTTAAATTTTTTTGAAAGGGGTTATGGGATGTCGATACAGCTCGAACCCATAACAATAGGTTTAGTTAGGCCCCGCTGCATGTAGGGGCATCAACGAATGTGAAGGAGTTAACTTTTTTTGAAAGGGGTTATGGGATGTCGATACAGCTCGAACCCATAACAATGGGTTTAGTTAGGCCCCGCTGCATGTAGGGGCATCAACGAATGTGAAGGAGTTAACTTTTTTTGAAAGGGGTTATGGGATGTCGATACAGCTCGAACCCATAACAATAGGTTTAGTTAGGCCCCGCTGCATATAGGGGCATCGGGGACCCGAGTAGAATAAGGTGGGAGTCTTAGGAATTATTGCACTTCGCTTTCCACCGTGTTGGACGGAAGCAATACCAATTTCGTAATTGGTCTGGTGGTTTCCCCTTTGGCTGTGTCGAGTTCGACGACTCTCACTCGATTGTCAGGACCGAAATGTAGCTTGGCTACTCTTCCTAATCGCCACTCGTTAGGCGGTAAGTTGTCCTCTTTTATGACAACGAGATCTCCTTGTTTTAGTTTGGGTTGTGGATGTTTCCATTTAACGCGTTTCTGCAATTCGATAAGATACTCGGTTTTCCATCGTTTGCAGAATGTTTGATGTAGGGCTTTTAGTTTTTCCCAGCGGTTGACCAGTGATGCACGATTCTCGCTGACGTCAATCTCTGGTGGCGCGAGTAAGTGCCCTCCAACTAGAAAATGTCCGGGCGTAAGAGGCTCCAGGTTGGACGGCTCGTTGGACGAGGGACTTAACGGTCGTGAATTGAGGCAGGCTTCTATTCGACAGAGTAGGGTGTTAAACTCTTCAAGAGAGAACTTGTGATCCGGTGCGATCTTCTTGAAGTGGTTCTTGAAGCTTTTAACTCCTGCCTCCCAGAGTCCGCCCATATGAGGGGCGCCTGCCGGTATGAAATGCCATGTAAGGTTTTGATGGCTATGTTTAGATAAGGTTTGGTTGCGAGCTTCAGCTAGAAAAGCTTTGAATTCTGAGCGGAGAGCTCTCGAAGCTCCGACAAAATTGGTTCCGTTGTCGGAGTAGATGTTCATTGGACATCCCCTTCGGGCAATAAACCTATCGAAGGCAGCCAGGAACGAGGCAGTGCTGAGGTCACTAGTCGCTTCCAAGTGAATGGCCTTTGTGGAAAAGCACACAAATAGGCAGACATAGCCTTTTGACATACGACAACCTCTTCCGCTATAGGATTTGATGTCAAAGGGGCCTGCCAAATCCACTCCGGCGTTGGTAAAGGCTCTGGAAAAAGTAGTCCGTTCTGAGGGAAGGTTCCCCATAAGTTGACTGTGGGATCGCTTTCTGTACATCGTGCAGATTTTGCAATATGTACATGGTTCTCTCCATGCAAGGATATTGTATGGACGAACTGGACTAGAAGGCGGGTAAGCCGACAGTTATAAGGAAGGATAATAGGGTGGCGCTCGGAGTAGGACAAATCTTGCGATGCTGCCAGGCGACCACCCGTTCTCAAGAGGCCATCTTTATCGATGAATGGGTTCTGGGGAAGAATTTCGCTTTTTGCACCGATGGGTTTCCCTGACTTGATATTGGCTATCTCTTTGGGATAATGTTTGTTTTGAAAAATGTGGATTAGACGTTGAGTCGTAGACTTAATTTCGGCTGGCGAGATGCGGTCGGACCCGACTTTGAAGGATGCCTTCGTTTTTGGGTGGGTTCGTTGGTAAAAGCGCACTATATAGGACAGGACCCTCACAGCTCTCGACCAATCGGAAAACCGGTCGAGGACACTATCTGGTAATTTTATCTGCGTAGTTGCGTGAACATGGACCCTTTTTTCTTCGATGTTTGTGTGGTACTCCTCTTCTTGAATAGGCCATTCTGTCTTGTCTTCTTGCAGCCAAGAAGGGCCCCGCCACCACAAAGAATTGTTGACTAATTCCATCGCTGGTAGTCCTCTGCTTGCCAAGTCTGCGGGATTGGATGCAGACTCCACATGGTGCCACGATTGGTTTCCCACTTTTTCGACTATTTTCGTCACTCGATGAGCGACAAAGGTTGAACATGAGCACGGAGGCTTCCTAATCCATGCTAAAACGATAGTGGAGTCCGTCCATAGGTGTGTGTTAACATTACCTAATTTCAGACTCTCGCGGACCGATTCCAAGGTTTCGGCCAATAAGACCGCTCCACATAACTCTAATCGGGGTAAAGAGATGGTTTTCACCGGGGCAACCCTTGTTTTCGCCACTAATAGGTTTGTGTAGACTTCATCTTTTATCTTTGCTCTTAGAAAGACTGTTGCTGCGTACGCTTTTCTGTAGCGTCGCAGAAACCGTGTATTTCGACGTCGTTGGTTGGTGTAAAATATATCCACCTGGGGATCCGGATATCATTAATTGCGGGGTAGTCGTGCATGAATTTGTGCCATTTTTCAAGGGTCCCTGTAGATACCGGCTCATCCCACTCCGTCCCTTCCAGCCAAATGCCTTGCATAAGGATTTTGGCTACTATGATGACAGGAGCGCGCCATCCTAATGGATCAAAGAGTTTGGCGATTGCGGAGAGTATTGCCCTTTTTGTAATTTTATCGTGGTTTTCAATTGGTTTTGCGATGAAGTAGAAATAATCCGCATGCGCGTTCCATCGGATGCCTAGGGTCTTGACTGTACTCGCGTCTTCGAATTCCAAGAAGTCTGCGTTGAGCAGATGAGGTTTTGGGATTCCTTCCAGTATTTTCTGGTTGTTGGATGTCCATTTTCGTAGGGAAAAACCTGCTGACTGTAACGCTTGTGTGATTTCGTCCCGTGCTTTGATCGCTGATTCGATGCTATGACCCCCTGCCAGCACGTCATCTACGTACATACTTGTCCGCAGGATATTTGCGGCTATTGGAAGTGATGACTCCACGTCGTCGGCTAGTTGGTACAGGGTCCTTATTGCCAGATAAGGGGCACAGTTAACTCCAAAGGTGACAGTCTTTAGTTCATAGACTTCGATAGGATCGCTGGGGTTGGCACGATAAACTATTATCTGGTATTGGGTTTGATTGTGTTTTACCTATATTTGGCGATACATCTTTTCGATGTCGCTGTTAAAGACATACCTAAAGAATCGCCAGCGAAGTAGTAGGATGGTTAAATCGGCCTGAAGCACTGGGCCTGTATGTAGTACGTCATTTAGGCTTATGCCATTGGTGGTGGGACATGTCGCGTTGAATACCACGCGAACTTTAGTGGTTGTGCTTTCCTCTTTAATCACCGCGTGATGTGGTAGGAAATAGCACTCGGAGGAGTTGGGCGATATGATTGTAGGTGTCCTTTTCATATGTCCAAGTGTCTCATACTCCTCCAATACCCTATTGTATTCTGTCTGTAGGATTGGTGTTTTGGATAAGCGCGTCTCATTACGATAAAATTGAGAACAAACGTTTTTCAGGGAAGGCCCTAAGTAGATATTATCGGGGAAATCTTGTTTAAAGGGTAGAGCGACGGTATATTTTCCATCAGAGTTCTTTTCTGTGGTTGTTTTGTACAGTGCCTCGCAGTAAGCATTGTCTTCGTTAAGTGCCCTTTTCTTCGGTACATCTTCTAACTCCCAGAACGCAGTTAATTCCTTATCGAGACTTATTTCGCTGTAAAATGATACCCGAGTATTGGTTGGCTCTGATGTTTCGGTTCGGCCGGTTAAAATCCAACCAAAGACAGTTTCTTGGGCGAGAAGCGTATTAAGGACGTTCTTCCGGATACCACCTAGTATGATCTGGGGATAAATGTCGCCTCCGAGGATGAGGTCGACTGGTTCATTTATAAAAAACCTTTTGTCCGCTAAGATCAGATCCGGAAACTCTTGTCGAGTCATTGCGTTGACTTGACAAGTTGGAAGATCCTCTGTTAATTGAGGCAGGACTAGGGCTACTGTGTCAATGCTGACTAAAGGATCGATAAGGGACCCTAATTTAATGAGACACGATTCTTTTACCTGGGCCGACAGGGTATTGCTGATCCCGGAAACTTGGACATGCAGACGCTTAGATGGTAGGTTTAGTCTTCTCTTCAGTCTTTCAGTGATAAAGGAACATTCAGACCCAGAATCAATTAATGCTCTGGCCGAGAACTTTACTCCATTAAAGTGAAGATTGACAAGTGCGGTCCCTAACAATATGCCTTTAGTGGTATTAGCGTGATGTGACGAAACGTTATTCGTTCTGTCATTTGTATTTCCAGACTGCTGATGTGTTCGTGCTTGCTGGGAAGTTGAGGGACCATCATTTGGGGCGTTTTGACGCCACGTTTGGTTTGTTGGTGTTGGCTGAGCTTCTGCCAGGTGGAGTAGGGTGTGGTGCTTTGTGCGACATATGGTGCATCTGTATCGGCTAGTGCAGCGTGTTACGGTGTGTCCAGCTGACAGGCAGTTCAGACACCAACCATTCCTCTTGATATACGATACTCTGTTTGCGGGAGTCATATCCCTGAATTTCGAGCATTCTCGTAATCTGTGATCTGCACTATTGCACATTTTACACATGGGTTTTGGAACACTCACTTGGTAAACACCAAGTTTGGTTGACGTGTTCGGTTGGTTCTTGGATGCTTTTGTAGTTTTGCTACCTTTTATATCAGATACGGTTTCTAGGGTTTGAAAACGGTTGGACAAGAATTTATCCATATCTGCCCACTTTGGAATCGCTGTTTTATCTGTTACGTAACTGCCTGGTGCGGGAGAGGAGGAGTGGCGAGTCGGCATGGTTGTAGCCCGGCTGAGGCTCGTCGGCATTGGGGCGCAGTTCTTGCCACTTCTCCTTCCCAACAGTTGCGAAGCAAAATTAGGGTTCATGCCTGAGAAAGGTATCAAACAAAAGAAAAAAAGACAAAAGCGGGAGAAAACCTGTCCGAGTCAGGTGGAGCCTTCCCACCCCTCCTGTTCACGAGATGTGAACAGCCTTTGGACTCTACTATGGCTCCCCTTCCGAGTAGAGTCCCCTTAAACCTGACTAAAGTCCGTCTTTTAGTACTTACGTTTATCCCATCTTTTCCCAACTACCCCAACTTACCATCAGTTGCCACAAGGGCAACACCTGCACCAACAACTGTATTTTTTGAATTTTTTTTATCTTGTAATTTTTGTTGTATTTTGATACCATCAACTAGTAAAAGTGAATTTTCTTTAGTTTAACACACTTTCTCCTCACCCTCATTAGAAACGTGTTGTACACTTACGAACAAAATTTTTATAAGTACATAGTTACCAAACATACATTCCCAAAGATTTTTTTTGAATTCCACACCCATATACTAGTTATACCATTTAAATTTGTTTTTTTGAAATTTTTTTCCGAATTTTCGAACTACACACCTTTTATATCTAGATATCCCAATTAGCCATTTAGTAGAATTCATAAACCCTTTTTGTGTTGAAGTTTGTGAGATTTTGATTAGATATTACGATAGTTTTAAATACATATACATACACGCAAGAGGGATTTTTTTTTTTTTTATCTAGGCCGTATATTTTGAATTACTGCCTATTGAAAGCATATAGCCTTATACCACACTCATATACATACACGCACTTACACATTTCTCAATTTGTGCAGATAGTTGGTATATAAACACCAAACACATTTATATCTTTAAAGAAATTTGCATTTTTTTTGAATTGTACATTTATTATCTTTTACACCCATTTATTATTTATATATATACACGTTTGTTTTATATATATACACATATTTTCCTTTTATATATTTTTATATTTTAATTGCTTTTACCCTTGTTTATACAGTTTATTTAAAATTTTTTTTTTTGAATTGAAAAATAAACCCACAAGGAAATACCCAAATCTGAATTTACATTTCCTCCTTTTTGGTTTGGGAAAAAGGGCTTGTCCGGCTTTGTGGTTTTAAGTCATTGATTTCCAATTCCGAGGTCAGCAATTTTTGGTTCTTTGTTGGCGGTCAGGTTTCGGACTCCCCTTGTTATACCAGTCCCTTGAGTTTATGGACCAGTCTGCGAACCAAGGGGCAATTCAGAAGAGGGGTTTAGGACTTTTAGCGAGTAACCGACGGATAACGCGCAGCATAGCTAGGGATCTAAGGAACGAGGTGGTAGGGTCCTTATTTAACCAAATCGACACAGGCATCGAATTACCGGCCGATTTCGTCCCGATAGACCTGTTGAATCTCTGCACTGCTAGGGTTTTTGGTCATCCTGAGGTCCCGAACAGCCACAGACAGGAGTATACGATTACGGATAGGGTTATTGTAAACGCGGCAGACCAGTCCCTTAGTTTCTCGCGGAAGTTGGATCAGGTGTTGGAGATGTCTGATCACGAGGAAGGAGCAATTGGAGGCGACGGAGCGGCAGCAGCAAATGGAGGAACTAATGGCGGTAACAGACGGCCGGCAACTGTGGACGAGCGCATCGACCATCTAGGACGTATGATGGAGGTGATGATGCAGCAGAACGCTGAAATGAATCACCACATGGGCGAAGTGCGAAAGGTAAGGGAGGATATATCCACCCTTAGCAATCGCGTCGCTCATGTGGAGACATCCATGCGCGTACCTGTTGCATCAGCTCCCCCACCAAATACGTCCACACCAGGACAAGAAAGAGATGCCCCAGCGAACCACCACCGCAACGCGAACCAGACGTATACTGGCAACGGCAACCCCGGCTATTCTGGTAGGAAGAAAGTTGACCTCGATAAGTGGCACCTCAAATTCGACGGTTCGGCGAAAGGGATGACAGTTGAAAGTTTTGTCTTTAGGTTAGAGCGGATGCGAGTCCAATACCAGCTCTCCTATCAGCAACTTTTCTCTGATTTTCATTGTTTAGTGACAGGGCCAGCTCTCAAGTGGTATTGGCAGGCGCTGGAGGATCACGCCGACGACGAGTCTTTCGACTATTTCGGGTTGAAGAGGGAGATCTTGGCTCAATTTAAATCGGCAGAGTCAGATTACGAGGTAATCCGTGAGATTATGGAGCGTAAGCAGCAGCCCCAAGAGAGCTTTGACGAATTTTACGCCGATGTCCACGATCTCACGTTCCGCCTCAGACAGCGAATCCCGGAAGTTGAGTTGGTTAAGATAATTAAGGGCAACCTAAAACCTTATCTGGCCAACTTAACTTTCGCGACGAAGACCGAAACATTGGCTGATCTGAAGCTGGAGTGCAAGAGGGCGGAAAAATTAATAAAAGAGAACAGGTCGAGGTCAAAGCCAGTTAGTGAGATAGGGACAGGTGGTGGGTTGTGGTCAGAAGAGCAGGGAGGGGATTATAGTGTAGAGGCATTCAGCAGGGAGAATAGAAATGCAAATGTTAATAGGAATGTGTCTCGTGTCCCTGTCCATCCAAATCCTCCTAAACCCACTATCCCAACCAATGTTCCTACTCCTGTTGCCAGTTCGTCCAATGTCCATAATCTAAATGTTAGTCCTGTCCAAAACCAATTGTTTTGTCCGTCCCCATTCCACCTTATGTTGTGCTATGCGTGTGGCATGCCGGTGGACTTTTATATAAAGAACCCGGCAGAAGCAGCAAAGGACAACAAGTGTAAGTCAAACTTCCATCATATGAAATGTTTTGCGTGTGGGGGTGATTCTTCGTTTTGTGTTTTTAAGCCAGAGGCGGGAAACCGGGCACTGGCAGAGATGTCCGGGAGCTCTGCCTCAAGCCAGGATCGCCCGGAGAGTATGTAGAGGGTAGAAAAATAGAAATTTTAAAAAGAGATAAGGAAACTGAGAAGAAAGAGAAAGTAGTAGAGAAGAAAATTGAGCCGAAGAGAGATAGTTTACACGTAAGAAAATTAAAGTACGAAGAGGCACGTAGGAGAATATTTTGTGAAGAGCTAAATGCAAGGAAAAAGAACAGAAATTTCGAAAAGATCAGGAAAATTAGAGAAAAACAAAAGTTGTTTAGAAGGTTGCGCAAAAAGATTATTTCAACAATTGTGACTGTGCAGGGCGATAATAGGTTGTTCGCTAAAACGGAGATCGGTGGACGACAGGCGCTCGCGCTCTTGGATTCCGGGGCCGGGGCCAGCTGCTTGGGGAAAAATGCCCATAAGTTACTCGAGGGAAAAGAAAATCTGATTCTGCCGATCCAGGGTCAAAATGTGAAGACAGCAAATGGGGATGAAACCGCAGTAGTTGGAGTCGTGAATCTTCCAGTGCTTTGGGACGGTACCACTAGGGAGCTGGAATTCCTGATAGTGCCGGGGTTGCAACAAGAGGTCTATCTGGGAATCGATTTCTGGAAAGCCTTCCAGCTTAATGTAGTCAGTAGGGGGCCCCAAATCAACTCAAAGGTTAATGTCGTGTCAGAGCTTACACCTGCAGAGGGTGACTTGTCATTCGACGCGGTGCAACATGATCTGAGTCCTGAGGAGACTGTGGCTTTGGATCGAGTGAAAGCACAGTATCCTTCATTCGCGGTACTTGGGTTGGGCAAAACCGATGCAGAGGAGCACATCATCGAGGTGACGGATGAACACCTTCCCGTAAAGCAGCGTCACTACCCTATTTCCCCGGCAATACAAAAGTTGGTCTTCGCGGAACTGGACCGAATGCTGGAAATGGGCGTTATCGAGGAGAGCAATAGCTGTTGGAGTTCACCCGTATCATTGGTAATAAAAGGAACCAAAAACCGCCTATGTCTGGACGCCCGAAAACTAAATGATCGCACCATCAAGGACGCCTACCCACTCCCACACATCGATGGTATTCTAAGTCGGCTTCAGAATACCAGGTACATATCTGCCATTGATTTAAAAGACGCGTTTTGGCAGATACCATTAGAGCGAAAGTCCAGGGAGAAAACTGCTTTCACTGTACCTGGTAGACCTTTGTACCATTTTACAGTAATGCCTTTTGGACTGTGCAACGCGGCTCAGCGTATGTGCCGTTTAATGGACAAGGTCATCCCCGCTTCGCTTCGTGATTCTGTGTTTGTTTACTTAGATGATTTACTTGTTTGTTCTGAAAATTTTTCGTCCCATCTAGATTTGTTGTCCCGTGTTGCAAAATGTCTTCGTGATGCAAAATTGACTATAAACGTTGAAAAGAGCAAGTTCTGCTTTAAAGAAGTTAGATATTTGGGTTATGTTGTAGGCGATGGGTGTATCCGTACGGATCTTAATAAGGTGGCAGCAATGCGAGACTTCCCCGAACCCCGAACACCGAAGCAACTTAGACGGTTCCTAGGGATGACAGGCTGGTACCGTAGATTCATACAGGATTACGCGACCATTGCAGCACCACTGCACGACTGCCTCACTAAAGACAAAATTAAATCCTTTAAAATGACGGACGAAGCGATGCAAGCATTCGATTGTTTAAAGCAAAAACTTATTTCTGCACCGGTGTTAATTCACCCAGATTTCAACAAACATTTCTATGTGCAATGTGACGCATCAACGGACGGAGTTGGAGGAGTACTCTTCCAACTAGACGAGGACGGAAACGAACGACCGATTGCCTACGTATCCGCGAAATTAAATAAGGCACAACGCAACTACAGCATCACAGAGTTAGAGTGTTATGCGGCGGTACTGAGCATAAAGAGGTTCCGGCCCTACATTGAGGGATTGCCCTTTACGGTGATAACTGACCATGCCAGTTTGAAGTGGTTGATGGGTCAGAAGGACTTATCTGGTCGGCTGGCAAGGTGGAGTTTAAAGTTGCAAGCCTATAATTTTGATATTCAACACCGTAAAGGCACCCAAAATGTAGTGCCGGACACTTTATCCAGGGCCGACATGAATGAAATTTTTTTAAGCGACAGAGTACTAGATATCGATGTCACCTCACCTTACTTTAAATCGACCGAATACCAAGAACTGATCGACACGGTGACATCGAACAAAGACAAACTACCCGAACTGTGCGTATCAGACGGGTATGTTTATAGACGGACGCAATTTGACAAGGGGGAAGGGCTTCAAGGAGACCATGCCTGGAAACTCTGGGTGCCGACGGAACTTCGTTCAGGGTTGGTGGAAGCGTCGCATTGCTCGCCTTCTGCAGGGCATGGGGGAATTCATAAGACCCTCGCGCGCATTCTCGAAAGGTACTTTTGGCCCGGACTTGTGGCAGATGTGCAAAATTTTGTTAAAGGTTGCGATATTTGTAAAGGTAACAAAACCCAAAATGCTTTTCACAAACCTATGATGGGAAAACAACATGTGACTGAACGCCCTTTTCAACGTTTATTTATAGATTTTATGGGTCCATACCCACGTACGTGTGACGGTAATGTTTATGTGTTTGTGTGTCTAGATCATTTTTCGAAATTTGTGTTTTTGAAACCCATGCGTAAGGCAACCTCAGCAGAAGTAGTCAAATTTTTGGAAAAGGATGTTTTTCATGTTTTCGGAGTGCCAGAGTACGTGCACTCTGACAATGGCAAACAGTTCGTGTCAGAACTGTTCACATCATTTTTAGCTAAATACGGTACAACCCATATAAGGACGGCATTCTACTCGCCACAAGGCAATGCGGCTGAACGAGTCAATCGATCAATACTACAAATAGTTAGGTCCTACGTAGGAGAGAATCAAAAGAATTGGGACAAACATATAAGTGATGCAGCGTTCGCTTTAAGAAGTGTGACCCATTCAGCTATTAATACTTCGCCATATTTTGCGTTATTCGGTATGCCAATGGTGCAACATGGGGCATCGTATGAACTATATAGGAAACTGGGCGCAGTCAAGGATGTAGACTGTGAGGTAGAAACATCTGCAGATAAACTACAGGCGCTTCGTAATAAGATCATGCAAGAGCTGAGGTTAGCCCACGAACGCAGTAAAAAGGTTTACAACACTAGAAGTAGGGATGTGTCGTTCAAAATTGGACAAATGGTATACCGCCGAAATTTCAAACAGAGTTCCCAAATAGACAACTACAATCCTAAACTTGCCCCAAAGCAAGTAAAGTGCGTAGTATTAAAAGTAATTGGCAACTCTATGTATGAACTCGGCGATGTAAATGGAAAGAAAATCGGGGTATACCATGCTAAAGACATATTTGTGGCATGAAGTTATTATATGTTGAATGTTGCATGTTATTTATTACTTACCTTTGTACCTGGAAACTTGACCTTAGAAAATTGACATAGAAATTTTTGTTTTTGTAATTATTTATGCAATTAGTTTTGGTTTTATTGACCTACTAATGTAATTATACAAATTTTGACTTGACATTTTACGTAATTATACACTTGCAACTTGACTAATTTTTCTTCAATCTGTGATATAGTTTTAGGTTAACCTGTGATATAGGATTAAGAGGCTCATCTGTGATAACCTAGGTTAAGTTTTGCTTTAAACACCAGTGATATTAGATTTAGTTTTGATAGTTTATTTAAATTTGTGTTGTAATAATTGCTAAATGTGATAGATGTTGCACAAAGAGGTTTGACAAGAAGCGAACTTGAAGCCCGGCATTAGATCGTGGGTCGAGGCCACACGTTAGCCCAGGATTTACAAACCAACCCAAGGCTGCGTTATGAAACTCTTTTACGCACACGCTCCATGATGCAGGCACCATCGGCGGATGCGAGCCTGTAACGACAGCCTTTGAAGATTTCTCTGACTACGCACAAGCGGGTATATGAACCGATGTATGGGTAACCGCTAACCGAACACCCTTATTCATTTTTACGATATTAGCATAGCGGGTGCTTATTAGTGTGAGTGGGTTAAAATGTTGCTTATACATAAGTGCATATACTTGCCGCTTAAGGGTCGATCGTGGATTGGTTTGACCATAGGCAGGCAGGCGATTCGAGCCTTACGGCTTCGGAAATGCCGCAAGGATTAATGTGTATAAAAGGGGATTCCGCTGATCGACGGATCAAATTTGTAAAAGTCGCGGTCTTAACCAGTGCCAAAGTGTTTCCAAAAACAAAAGTTTAATTTTAAAGTGCGTTATAATCACCTTAAGGTGTGGGTGCGCGTGTGAAAAAAAAAAAAAGTATATTTTGTACAAAGTGCGGTTTCACGTCAAAGTAGAAGCGGTCGAAAAAGAAATATAGTGAATCCTCTCGAGGAAACTAGCCAGCGCCAGGAGAGCCGCCACCCAAGGCGTGAAAAATCCACCACAAGAATCCATCAGTCACCGGTAAGTCACGTTGAAAAATTTTGAAAACTGTTGAAAAACTTTTTTTGCATTAAAGTTCTTTAAATTTAATTTTTGTGAAATTTTAATCGAATTAGTTTTGGTGAATTTGGAGATTTTTATTCTTGTGTAAATTCTCGATTAAAGTTTATTTTTGTAAAGTTAGATTGTGGTTTTCTGGCAAGGGCTCGAGAAATTTTTTTATCAAATTAAATTCGGCTAAACAATACGTGCAAATTTTTTTGAATGTTTTGTAATTTCTGATCTCTCTGTTTATAAATTTTGTGGCCCTGAAAAGGACCGTTTATTCAACAACATCAGCATCCAGAAAAATTATTCCCAAAATACCTGTTAAATTATAATTTTTATATTTTTTTAGTTTTTGTTAAATTTTTTTATTTCTAAAATTCAAATCGAAAAATTCTTAAAGATTAAAAACTGCATAAATGCACTTACGTGTACATATGTATACAAATATGTACACGAGCATGAACGCAAACAAATATTGTGGATTGTTGTTGTAAATAAAATTTTTTTACTTTAATCCAAACTATAATATTTTTAAACACCAATAAAAAAAAATTTTTACCCAAAACCCCGTTTTTTTTTTGGATTTTTGCTTGAATTTTTAATTTAGAAAAGTTTTTAATTAAAATTCTAAAAATTCAAAAATATTAAAAATATATCTAAGTGCACTTACGTATACATACATACATATGTACACGAGCATATATGCAAACAAAGAAGAAGAAGAAATAAAACTTTTGAAGGAAATAATTTAGGAGATTTTTTTTGATCATTTTTATAAAAGAGAAAAATTTTTATTTAATAAAAAAAAAAAAAAAAAAAAAAAGGCCAGAAAACCTAATTTAATAAGAAATTTGAAAGCATGAATATTAGAAAAAAATTATACATTTCTATTGCAGCTCACGAAGCCGACCGAAGGCCGCGACATTCTTTTACCACAAATACACACATACGAATATACACAGAATCACATCAACAAAACTACACAGGAATTATATAAAGTTTTTGGGCGCTAAAATTACCGAAGACAACAACAAACATCCACATCCCACATACACACATCAATTCACACTCCAGAAGAATTTTACTTGGCCAAAAGGCAACATTTTGGGGCCAAAACCAGGCTCAGAAATCTGTCCAATAATTACATCCACACGCACACACACATGAAACACAAGAAACCCGACATCATACCAACACCGAACATTTGGATCAAACACTACGAAAGAGGGTAGAACACAACATTTCTTTACGACACGACATAACATCAGCAGCAGCAACATCTTTATTTGCCACAGCAACCTTCAAAGTGTTGGGAAACACTAAGTGGCGCAACCAACGACGACGGCAGCATTTCACAGCAACATTTTCTCCACCAACATTTACTCCTCAACATTTAGTTAGCTACCTTTTATCTACACTTCACATATACAAGGCAGCACAAAACACAACACTAACACAATCACGCAGAAGAGCGAGAAGAGCAGCTCATCAACGATCTTTTTAATTTGTACACCACCATCATCACACACACGTTTATTAAAATTTATTAGGGTGCACCACCCAACATATTTTTTTGGAAATTTTAAGTTTTAATTTTCTTGAGAATTTTATTTTGAATTTAATGAGTTTCCAATTTTAATTATTTATTATAATAAGTTTATTAATTTGATTAATTTAAGTTTTGTTAAGATTTACTGAATTTTTCTCACCTTTAGTTTTTTACACACTTAGATATAAATTTCTTCCTACATACTCACGCTTGCAAAATTGAACTTTAGTCTCCTTTCGTTTTGTTCTAAACATTTAAAAAAAATTTTTTTATAAACGCTTTTTATATTTTTTTTTATTTACAACTTATAACTTTTTTTTCATTAAGTGCTTTTCTTTCGATTCGATTTTTTTATTTTTTTACTGTCACTTTTCACCTTTAAAATTTTTTTATCTTTGATTCTTTTGCTCTTGTGTTTTTTTTTTCAATCTTTATTGCCAATTTAGACCATTCAAATTTTCTTATTGTTTTGATTAGGTTTTTTTATTTCACTTTCAATTAAATTTTTTTTATCTTTTTTTATTTTTTTTATCTTTTGCTTTTTTTCCTTCTTTTTGATTTATAATTTCGTTTGCAGTTGTGTTCCCTTTTTTATCAGACTTTTTTCTCAATACACTTTCACTACACTTTCACTTCACTTTCACAATTTCTTACTTTTTACCCGACTCCTCGATTTGCAATTTCTTAATTTTTGTCTTTTTGACAAAAAAATAGTTTTTTCATTCGACGCGAGGAGATTATTTTCGTTTACGAAAAATTTTTTTGCATAAGCACAAATCAATGCATATGCACCGAACCACGTTGTAAAACTAAAACTTCAAAGACAATAGTTCTTAGAAATTAGCCTTGACCACGGTCAAGCGGTCAAAGCCCTATAACAGAACCACTGTCGTTTGAATAGCCTATGTTGTTTGTTTTTTCTTTTACCTTTTCTTTCAGCTCGTCGATTTCGGTACCAAATTCTGGCTGCTGAGTAAGGTGAGTTATTTTGTTACAAAAAAAAAAAACAACATTAAACACTCACACACTGTACATACGTATATATGCATTGAGGTTTTTTTTGTGAAAAACGCACTCTTATACATTTTTATGAATTCCCCGTACTATTGAGATCGTTTTTTTGTTTAAAGTTTAGAGTTGATTTTTTACACATACATACATATTTTTTTACTTATGATTTTGTCTTGCAATTTAGTGGGAGATTGAATGCACATACATACATATATACATATTATCTGTGGTACTTGCATTTTTTCCTTTCATAGTTTTTTCATACATATTTGCATATATTTATAGAGGTGTTTGTGCATAAAGTTAATGAGGCATTAGGCTGGTGTAAATTTTAGAAATTTTTGTTCGAATTTTATTTCAAGGAAAATTTAGACTTAACTTAGTTATTATAGTTAGAAAATAAGTAACTGTAATTATTTTGAATTTTTAACTAGTGTAAGGCGTTTTGCAATATTTTTGAATTAAGTATAGGAATAAAAATTGTTAATCATTTTTCTTTGAAAAAGTTGGAGAAAACTTTCTTTGAAGTTCATGGGTTGAGTTTGTCTGTGCGGATTAGCTTATAATATGTCTGGCTAAAGAAATACAGTTGTTGGTGCAGGTGTTGCCCTTGTGGCAACTGGTGGTAAGTTGGGGTAGGTGGGAAAAGATGGGATAAACGTAAGTACTAAAAGACGGACTTTAGTCAGGTTTAAGGGGACTCTACTCGGAAGCGGAGCCATAGTAGAGTCCAAAGGCTGTTCACATCTCGTGAACAGGAGGGGTGGGAAGGCTCCACCTGACTCGGACAGGTGTTCTCCCGCTTTTGTCTTTTTTTCTTTTGTTTGATATCTTTCTCAGGCATGAACCCTAATTTTGCTTCGCAACTGTTGGGAAGGAGAAGTGGCAAGAACTGCGCCCCAATGCCGACGAGCCTCAGCCGGGCTACAACCATGCCGACTCGCCACTCCTCCTCTCCCGCACCAGGCAGTTACGTAACATATCCTCTATGGTTTGTTCCCACAGAGCCAGAGTGCATTCTGGTAATTTGGTGGAGCAGAGATATGTAATAATTGCATCCCAATTGGATATGTCAATTTGATGACATTGGAGGGCTGAGATGCAATTATTTATGTCTCTCTGGAGTTGTTTGATTGCTGTCCCGCATTCGGTTTCAACAGCTTTTAAATTAAAAAGGGATTTTAGCTGCGTGTTGACCAGAATACGTTTGTTTTCATACCTATCACTTAGATTTTTCCACGCCGTAGTAAAGCCCTCGTTTGTCAAAGGGCACCGACGTACAATTTCCTTCGCCTCCCCTTGCGTTTTCTGGTTGAGATGATACAGCTTCTCAACCGGGGTAAGGCGTATATTTAGTATATATATAGCCGTGAACATGTCCCTAAAAGTAGGCCAAGACATATATCACCTTTGAACACATCAGTGTCACAAGGTGGGAGACGAATATTATGTTCACGGCCGGACGATTCAGTTACTTGGGTAGTTTGCTGCTGTGGTATTTGCGCTTTTTCCATCTTTTCGACTTGAGCATTCATTGCAGCCATGCATTTCGTGTAGCATGCAAAACAAGTCTTATTTTTTTGCTTTATGGATTGCAAATTTTCCTTTGAGGTTTCGTTTGACGCCAGAAGACTGTCATAAGTCGATTTTGTCTTCTTCCACATTGACTTCAGCTCCTCTTGCTGTAATGCAATGGTGTGCTTATCCATATCCTCTATGGCTTGTGAGCTGAATTCTTGTTCAAACTCCACTATGCAGTCGGATTGACGTATGTAAGTCTCCATTTTTATACCCAGCTGTACTTGTACACAGGGTATTATAACTTTGTTAGGATAACGGTTGGTTGTACAGGTATAAAGGAATCGAGATAGATATAGACTTCCATATATCAATATGATCAGGATCGAAAAAAAATTTGATAGAGCCATGTCCGTCCGTCTGTCCGTCCGTCCGTCGGTCCGTTAACACGATAACTTGAGCAAATAATGAGATATCTGGCATGCGTACTTATTTGGGTTCAGAATAGATTGCTATTGAAAATGGGTAAAATCGGACCATAACCACGCCCCTTTTTCGATATCGAAAATTTCGAAAAACGTATAAAATGGGTTAATTCAATATTAGAAGCAGCTACAATGATAAAATTTGCAATATGTATTGATTTAGATGTTCTAAGGCCGATTTTATAAAAAATTTTGAAAAGGGGGCGTGGTACCGCCCACGTATATTTGAAGAAATTTTAAAATTTTGACTCTTAATAACTTCAGAACAGTTTATGCTAGTATAACGAAATTTCGTAGAGGACATACTATTGTTGTGGTAAATTCAGCTATAGAAAATAAACGAAATCGCTTCGCGACCACGCCTACTTTTTCATAAAAGTTATATTGAAAGGAGGTGGAAATATTGAAAAGTCCATATCTATTTAACTGATTTCGCTATAATAATATAATTTGGTACATACATCAACTTTCATATTCTTTACATAATTTTTTCAAAATTTTGGAAAGTGGGCGTGGCACCGCCCACTTATGAGTAAAGCAATTTTTAAATTCGGTTGCTAACAACTTCAGAACGGTGTGAGATAGATTTACGAAACTAGGTACCAGGCATGTTATGTTTATGTAGATTACTACCACAGAAAATAAGAAAAATCGGTGAACGATCACGCCCACTTTATGTGCACAGCTGGGTATGTAATGTTCGGTTTCACCCGAACTTAGACTTCCTTACTTGTCTTAATTAATTTAAATATTTTGTATCGTTAAAGGAATGGACCGCGAAGTAATGACTCAGGAGTGTATCGTGCTTTGAAGATAAGCGTAGTTAAATAAAGTGACACAGTACTCTCTTTGGAAATTTAATGTATGAGAGTGAATGTGAAAACAGATAAAAAAAAATTGGCTGCAGGTTTAATGTATCAATGTGAATTTTAAGCCGCTAGAAATCTGGACGCAGATTTAGTGTATCAAAGTTAAAGGTTTAAAGATATGATCGGAATACAGATCTAGTGAATGGTTGAAAGTCGAAAATAGATAAAAAATCTGGCAACGCATTTAATGTATCCTTAACGCCAATTTGAACGTATGTGTGAAAACTGCCGAATAGCCAACCAAAGTGAAAAATTAAAGCAATTGATTTTGCGATAAAGTGTAAATAATATTTATTAAAACTTGTAAATAAATACAGTATGTGTATATACTCGGAGATTTTGCAACAAATTAATGGACTGTTGTCGCTATAAATAATGACCACTAGCCACCCAACGCAAGTGCTAATTTTGAAGAAAGGTGTATTCTTGTGGTTGAAGTGAATATTTTAACGATGAGTGAATATTGTGCTATTTATTTGCAAATGCATCAACCAAGTGGAAGTGTATATAAAATGGACAAGTAGATATGAAACCTAGTGAGGTTGCACAGTGCAGTGATTCCTTGTTCAGAAATATTCAATCTGCCTGTCTGCCTTGAGCTGTGTCGGAGAAGTCTTACCACTGGTGGGGGACTCAACCGATAGTCAAAAGGCGCTAAGTGTGTATTAAACACGAAAACTTCCACTTACTTTGACCTGCAAATGGATATCACAAATTCACTCGCGATACGTTACGACGTATTAAAAAAAATGTGTGCACCAAAATCAACCACTTACCTTAATAAATTGTGTAAAGCGATTTGAAAATATGAAAAAAGTGATATGTTAAAGCGGACTGTATAAGTGTGTTGATGAAATCGCTGGATGAATTTGTAATTAGTTGATATGTTATTAGCGGACTGTATATGTGTGTTGGTGAACTCGCTGGATGAATTTGTAATTAGTTGAAGTGCCTTCGAAATTTTGCGCCTTTGTGGTTGAATTTATTATAATTGTTTGGTGATTTCCAAATTGATTTGCGCTGGTGTTTAAAAGGCTTCAGACAGGGCGACTCCCTTTCGTGCGATTTCTTCAACCTGATGCTGGAGAAGATAATTCGAGCAGCAGAGCTAAACCGCAATGGTACAATCATTTACAAGAGCGTGCAATTGCTGGCGTATGCCGATGATATTGATATCATTGGCCTTAACAACCGCCCCGTAAGCGCTGCCTTCTCTGGACTGGATAAAGAAGCGAAAAAAGTGGGTCTTGCGGTCAACGAGGACAAGACGAAGTATTTGCTGTCATCAAAGAAAGAATCGGCGCACCTGCGCCTTGGCAGCCACGTCACTGTTGATAGTTACAAATTTGAAACTGTGAGGGACTTCGTCTATTTGGGAACCAGCATTAACACCGAAAATAATATCAGTCTAGAAATCCAACGGAGAATCACTCTTGCGAACAAGTGCTACTTTGGACTGAGTAGGCAATTGAGAAGTAAAGTCCTCTCTCGAAGAACAAAGATCGCGCTCTATAAGTCTCTCATCATACCTGTCCTGATGTATGGCTCAGATTCATGGACAATGTCAAGAGAAGATGAGATGGCCCTTGGAGTATTTGAGAGAAAAGTTCTCCGGAAGATTTATGGTCCTTCCCGTGATGCCGACGGCGAGTATCGAAGAAGATTTAACGATGAGCTGTACGAGCTTTACGCAGATCTGACCATAGTCCAGCGAATTAAAGCCCAAAGGCTCCGCTGGCTGGGTCACGTCATGCGAATGGACAAAGAAGCTCCAGCCCAGAAGGTTTTCCAATCGTCACCCGAATTCGGCAGCAGAGGAAGGGGGAGGCCTCGACTGAGATGGAAACAACAGGTGGAGGATGACTTGAACTCCCTTGGGGTTTCCAATTGGCGTCAGTTATCGCTAAAAAGGAATGACTGGCGTGCTTTGATAGGCGACGGCCAAAATCGCTTAGGCGGTTAAGCGCCAATAAATGATGATGATGGTGTTTAAAAGTATATTGTATTAGAAAATTTCCGATTAGGTGCTGGTTTGATAAAATCCGGATTTTGAATTTTCCTGGCGCGATAGGACCAATGTTTACGCGGTTACCTACCGATTTGGTTCTCGCACGTAAATAATAAAAAGAAACGAGTTAGTTAAAAGTTATAATATTTATTAAGGAAAATAAATAAATGGCAATGGATGGAATTCAATTTCCGTGTGTTTAGACCACCGGTCTAAATATATCGGCCATTTGAATACCATTGTTTATATCCTTATTCACTCGCCGCTCTTTTCACTTTCTTTGCATATTATTACGTGCGAGCAACCCCGCCATTGCCATTGGCCGCACGTAACATTGGTCCTTCTAGCCGGATATGAACCAGCGACGATATGAACCAGCGACCTATGGAGTATTTGAGAGAAAAGTTCTCCGGAAGATTTATGGTCCTTCCCGTGATGCCGACGGCGAGTATCGAAGAGGATTTAACGATGAGCTGTACGAGCTTTACGCAGATCTGACCATAGTCCGTTTATCTTTATACTTCATCCAGGCCCAGTACTTCAGGCCGATTTAATAATACTGCTTCTCAGATGGAGATTCTATAGATACGTGTTTAATAGCGACATCGAAAAGATGTATCGTCAGATATGGGTCAAACCCAATCAGACCAAATTTCAAAGAATAGTTTTCCGGACCTGAGAACCCTATCACCGTCTACGAGTTACAGACGGTAACCTTTGGAGTTAATTGTGCTCCATACTTAGCCATCCGAACTCTGCATCAGTTAGCGGATGACGTGGAGACTTCATTACCCATCGCAGCAAATATCCTGCGAACAAGTATGTACGTCGATGATGTTCTCTCAGGAGGGCATACTATCGACTACGCTATCAAGGCTCGTGATGAAATTACGCGTGCATTACAGTCCGCGGGCTTATCCCTTCGAAAATGGACGTCGAATTGCAACAAAATACTACAAGGAATACCCAAACATCATCGACTGAACGAAGACTTTCTGGAGTTCGAAGACTCCAGTACGGTCAAAACACTCGGAATCCGTTGGAATGCACATTCTGACCAGTTTTATTTTACAGCTAAGCCCATAGCAAATGAGGATAGCATTACTAAACGGGCGATACTCTCAGCCATCGCTAAACTCTTCGATCCATTAGGATGGCTAGGCCCAGTCATCATAGTAGCCAACATGATTATGCAAAACATTTGGCTAGAGGGGACAGACTGGGACGAGAGAGTATCTGATCAAACTTTAGATAGGTGGCAAAGCTTTATGAACGACTACAATGAAATTAATAACATTCGGATTCCACGATGGGTGTATTTCACGCCATCCAACGACGTAGAAATACACGGATTCTGCGATGCCTCCGAAAAAGCATACGCAGCCACAGTTTTTTTAAGAGTCAAAATGAAAGATCAGGTTTACGTTAACCTGCTAATGGCGAAAACAAGAGTAGCCCCAGTGAAGACCATCTCCTTACCCCGATTGGAGCTGTGTGGAGCGGTTCTGTTGGCCGAGACTTTGGAATCCGTCATCGAAAATCTGAATTTAGGCACATTCAAAATTCACCTTTGGACGGACTCAACCATCGTCCTGGCATGGATCCGAAAACCACCGTGTTCGTGGTCAACGTTCGTGGCGCACAGAGTCACAAAAATTGTGGAAAAGGTAGGAAATCAAGCCTGGCGACACGTGGATTCCGCATCAAACCCAGCAGATCTGGCCAGCAGAGGACTATCAGCGCGGGATCTAGTCGACAACGTTCTGTGGTGGCAGGGACCTTCTTGGTTACAAGAAGACAAGAATAAATGGCCAGCCCAAGAAAAAGAGTATGGTACAAACATCGAGGCAAAGAGAGTACAAATTCACGCAACTACGCAAACCAACAATAAAGAGGACATTCTCGATAGATTTTCCGATTTTTCAAGAGCTTTGAGGGTCATATCATATATTATGAGATTCTCTCAAAGAACGAGTCCCAAAACAAAATCCACTTTTAAAGCGGAGTCACACCTCATTTCGCCCGACGAAATTAAGGCTACGACTCAACGTCTTATTACCATCTACCAACAGAAACATTATTCTGAGGAATTAGGGAATTTAAAATCAGGGAAACCTATTGGGACAAAAAGCGAAGTCCTTGCTCTCAACCCCTTCATCGATAGTTGTAGCATCCTGCGGGTGGGCGGCCGTCTGTCTGCATCCCTGGACCTCCCGTACAATGAACGCCATCCAATTATCCTACCGTACGCCTGTCACTTTACGCGCCTCCTGGTCCAGTTTGTCCATAAGATCTCCCTTCATGGCGAACACCAAGTCATGTTGCGGCTCCTACGCACGCAATACTGGATCCCAAAAGTAAAAAATATGATCAAGTCAGTTATCCATAACTGCAAGATCTGTACCATCTTTCGTAAACGGGTTCAGACCCAAATCATGGGAGACCTACCTCCCGAACACACTACCTTTTCCCGGGCATTTACAAACACCGGGGTAGATTTCGCCGGACCCTTTGACATCAAGTCCTATAGCGGCAGAGGATGTCGCATGTCCAAGGGCTACGTTTGCCTGTTCGTATGCATTACGACCAAGGCCATTCATCTAGAGGCCACCAGTGACCTTAGTACCGCCTCGTTCCTGGCAGCCCTCGACAGGTTTGTTGCCAGACGAGGATGTCCAAAAAACCTCCATTCCGATAATGGAACGAACTTCGTCGGTGCCTCTCGAGCTCTCCGATCCGAGTTCAAGGCCTTTCTAGCGGACGCCCGCAACCAGACCCTTTCCAAATATTGCCACCAAACCCTGACCTGGCACTTTATACCAGCTGGGGCCCCTCATATGGGTGGACTCTGGGAAGCGTACCCTCGAGGAATTTAGCACCCTACTATGTCGAATCGAGTCTTGCCTTAACTCGCGACCCCTAACTCCCTCTTCCAACGAACCGTCAAATTTGGAGCCGCTTACCCCAGGACATTTCCTCGTTGGAGGACATCTATTAGCCCCCCCCGAAATCGACGTCAGCGAGAACCGTGCCTCACTCGTCAACAGATGGGAGAAACTCAAGGCGTTACACCAAACGTTCTGCAAACGATGGAAAACCGAGTACCTCACCGAGCTGCAGAAACGCGTCAAGTGGAAACATCCTCAAGCAAACTTGAAACAAGGGGACCTGGTTGTCCTAAAGGAGGACAACTTACCTCCCAACGAATGGAGGCTAGGACGGATCGCGAACTTACATCGTGGACCTGATAATCGAGTTCGAGTCGTCGAACTAGACACTGCGCGGGGCCGAACTACCAGACCAATCGCGAAATTGGTCCTACTTCCACCCGTCAGCGAGGATGACGGAAGGGAGTAATATTCCACTTCTCCATATCCCTAATTCCACTTCTTATTCGTTCAGGATTAGGGAACCTCGCGGTCTTACCACCGCAGAAAACCATTTCCAACCCCAACAATAAACCCAATAGCAAGCAAATGCACTCGTTAAACTTGGTAACGAGGCCAACAAAAACCCTACCGCAGACGGACTAACCGATCTGCCACAGAAGATGACAATGTGCTACACCAAATTAGCAGCACATCGTCCAAACATAAATTCCCTCACAACACAGTTAATCGCCAGATAAGGAGATAAAAGGTCTTTTTTTAACAATCGCATTAACCCCTTGCCACCCAAGCACAGTCCTTGTGCCCCATCCAATTGTTTTACTGAAAAATTAGATAGCATTTGTTCATGCCAAAAGAAAAAATTATCAATACCACGAAATATGCTAGCCCAGTAACTTTGGCAACTTTGGAATCTAGCTCTTTTCGGACTTTTGCGTTATAAAAATAACGAGTAAACAAGAATTTTTAAAGGTGGAAGTTCAATATTTAGCCACCTAAAGATCTCCGACATGATCATAAAATCTCAGAAATTAATAATCTTAATGATTCACAAATGATTTCGAAGATTAATTTTGATCATCAAAAAGAAGTATATTTGATTATCCCTGTGTTCATTTTTATGATAATATAATCACAAAAAATGAATGAAATTGTACTAAATTTCAAATAAAGAAATATTCGAAATTCAATCTTAAAAAATGTTATTTGGGTCAAATCTAAAACACAAATGCTTAGCAAGGGCGTTCGTATAAGAACTGTAGTAAACTCGTAAATATACGAGATTCGTAAACTTAAGACATAACACAAATACCCCCATTTTGTTTCAATTCGTTACTGAAAGGTTTAAACGTTTTTAGATCAACGAAAAGCTTTTCCATTCATTGAAATACATAGAATACCTTTTTTCCATACAAAAAAATGCTAAAAACAAAATACTCAAACTTCGAAATATCAGATAGAAACGAAAATTCTTTATTTTGGTTTGAGAAAATAGAGAACTGTCAAGTTCACTATCACTTCGCTTAGGATACTCTGGCTCTAACTTACTCCATTAAAAAAAAAAAAAAAAAAAAAAAGGGCTAGAGCAGAAATTTGTGAGCTAGATTGTTGTGAGCATACTCACATAAAACAAAAGATAAAGCAACCTAGAGCAAGAAAAGTGTTCGTTAAACACAATACCTCAATCTGGCGTAAGCTAGAGCAGGCCAATAAACAAACATATTGTATTCAACACTCACCCGATTCAGCTTGTGCAGGTGAAATGCCTGCATGAACACACGACCCACCTGGCCAATCGATTTCAAATCATTTTTTTTTCGGCGATTTGGTTTTGCCACATAAGTATATCCTCCACAACTAAAACCTTTAAAAATAAAATTTTATTAACTCTGTGTTCTCGTCTAAAACCAAAATCAAACAGAACTTACCATTCTTATCCTTGCAATTACGCCCCACATGCTTACGGAGGGCAACAGCCCTTCTGATCATGTGACACACAGCTTCAGAGATGTCGGAATTTTGTTGCCTTTTACAAGGCGTCCCGTGCGCCACACCATAACATGCACGACGTACAGCTAATCCTCCAGTCATTTCATAACAGTGATTCAGCTTGAGCTGTAACGCAGAGACCACGAGTAGCAACTTTCTCAGCGTACAGGCTCGAAATTGAAACGTTTTTATAGCATGGCAGTCAACTCACGTATACGGCGGCCCTTTCCATCCAAAACTTCTTGGGCCATGATAATCATTTCAGTGCGTGCAAGTGCAACACGCACTTCAATTCCAGAGGAACCATCCTCGGCCAATTTAAATTTTGATACCCCCGGCGCAAAAAATTGCTACCCGCCCAGCGCCATGCCAGTGTTTGGCATACAACAGAAAAATATTTCCCCTATATCCAGCGGGTTTTTAGGTAAACCTAGTGTTATGGGTTCGAGCTGTATCGATATCCCATAACCCCTGTCCAAAAAAAAGTTAACTCTTGAAACAAAAATATGCCCCTATACGCAGCGGGGCCTAACTAAACCTATTGTTATGGGTTCGAGCTGTATCGACATCCCATAACCCCTATTCCAAAAAAAAAAGGTCAACTCCTTATCATGGCCCGGGCCATAGCTCTAAATCCTACCATCGTTAATTTGTCCAACTCACCTTGTTGTGCAACAACCATTTTAGAGAAGAAATCTTTTTGTTGATGTATCAATTTGGATGACAGTGCTGTTGCGGCGCATTTCTCCAATAGAGCGCGTTGTTGTTCTTTTGACTGCGCCTCAACATGTACAGCCATCTCATTGATTTTGGTATTGCATAATTGTAATGCCTTGCGTATAGCTTTGATGATGATACGTGCATGCACGCCCTCTTCGACGAATGGTTTGACTTGATTCAAAAATTTCACCAGCTAAGAGTACGACTGATGTGGTGCCGTCACCTACCTCAGCATCTTGTGATTTAGCAATGTCAACTAGTGTCCTAGCAGCTGGATGCACAATATCCAAAAGATTCATTATAATTTGAAATCGTAGCTTTCAAATTTGCGTGTCACAAGGCATATACTGGTGGGGCATATATGAAGCTGCCCCACCTCACCAATCAATTTAGTGCCACAACGCAATTTTCGTTGGGGCATATGTTCAGCTGCCCATTGGTGGAGCATATGTTTGGCTGCTCATTGATGGGGCATATAGAAAGCTGCCCATAAAACCTGAAAAGACAAAAAGAAAAAGATTAATATACATGTCTAAATAGTTTGTGCAGGTATGTATCCATCGCTGGGTGCCGGCTACCACAGCGAGTGATACATACACATACAAACATATACATTTTACGATACACTTACCTTTTTCCATGTATACTTACCTGCAACTCTCCGACCACGTCCACAATCCTGGGGATCCTTCCCACGTCCATGCACCTCACCTGAAAATAAAAAGAAATAGAAAATTTATTAAAATACAATTAAAAAATAAAATTAACAAATCGTACAACTTACCGCGTGTAAATTTTCAATGACATTTATTCATTGAGAGCGCCGTCTTGCGCTGCCACACTACCAATTTTTTTTAGTACTAAATCGCGCTACCGGATGCACGGGTACTAAAACCTCCACTTAAGGCCCTATTACACGAAACGCGTCACTGCATCGCGCGATATGAAATGTAACCAATTAAAGTCAATACTAGCCTCAGTATAAATATTTCGGTGTACCAACATAAATAAACACCGAGAACATAATTGAGGAAACAAATAGGTTGTACAAAAAAAAAAAAAAAAAAAAATATATACGTGCCGTCAGCCACGGCTCCGGCAACCATCCGGAATCGGGGTGGCGTAGTCCAGAGCCATTTTAATAAGCGCGGCCGACGGCGGCCAACATCCGTCTTTTAAGCTATCTCCCATAATTGTAGCTAACCTATTAGCAGTTGACCCGTAAAGTATACAATACCAATAAAAAATTATATCGTGGCAAATATCGACTTCTGACAGGTACTACCCTTCACAGTCGTAATCGTACAACACCGTACACCATTCCAGCCCCCCCCCCCCCCCCCCCCCTAAATTAGTTTCCCCAAATCGTGACGGTATGGGAAATGTCACCACAATGACGGGGTGAACAGTGTAAATGTACTATTAGCAGCTGCCGTGGAGCATCTGCCTGGGCCTTAACATCGCAAGGGTACTCGGTACCATCGATGCGATGTGGCAGCACAAAGCGTGTCAGCTGTTTGCGATCCGTTTGGTGAAACTTAAGGGTGGGTGATTTCAGCCGGAAATCAACGACAGCGCGATCAGCTGGTTACGCGGACCGACTTTAATTATTGAAATGGCCGCTTCTTATTTGCAGCTATGCACACACATGCTAAAAATGCATTAGCTCAGAGGCGCAAGTGCTAAACTTTAACCATCCAGGCCAAAAACTAGTCATTTAGGACTATTGCAAAGGGCGCGCGGTCGATAAAGTTACGGCACATATTAAGTGTCCACGCGTCTATTTCCGGTTTCCCTTGGGTGGTAGGAAATTGTCAAATGACAAACAATACCAGATGGGAAAAATGGGGCCAGAATCCGAATGGTCCTGCCAGATGGGGGTAAATATCTAAACCTACCCAAAATTCACCGAAGTGTAATAATACATTTACACCGCACCCAATTTGGTAAATGAAGGGTAATCGCACATTTACATCGTAAAAAAGTTGGTAAATTAAGCACAAAAATACCCAAAAAGAAGCGCAAAAAGGCCCAAAATACCAAGGTCGGAATAAATAAGAAAAATATCCACGTAAATTCAAAGCCCATAAGTCAAAACCCATATTAGGGACACAAGCCACCCAACCATAAAAAATTCACATTAAATAACGGGCTATTAAATTTTAGCATGACTCGCTACACCGCAACACGGGTAAAAACCGAACAAAGGTCTCGGCCTTTCACCATTCCTTGTCGGTTATGCGGTAATAACCACGGCATCCGATTTTGCCAAAAATACCGTGGGATGGCGGTTGAAGAGCGGTTACGGGTAGTACTTATCCACAAGTACTGCTCCAACTGCCTATCGCCATTCCACGGTCCTGGAACATGTCCGAGCAAGGACCGCTGTTACCGGTGTGACGAGAAACACCATACGACGCTGCACATCGATGACGCAGCCGTCCGCACCTCTGAGTAGGTCGGTCCTAACGTGGACATACTCGATGATGGAGAGATCTCCGATGGCGCGTTGTCGATAGCCATAACAGAAACCACAAAATCCTGGGCAGAGCAAGTCGCAGAGGAAGAGGAAGAAGAAGAGGCAATACGGTCAGCACCGACAGGCTCGGAAACCCGTTCTTTCCGACCGCTACTACGGCACGAGCAGTGGAGACGCCGCGACCCAGTCCCGAGAGAGGACAAGAAAAAGGGTGGCTCGGAAACACGTCCTTTCCGACCACTGCACAGGCCCGGTAAGGTGAACCCTGATGGCTCGGAAACGCGTCCTTTCCGACCATCTCGCCGTCCCACTGCGGTAAGACGGGGTGACGCGGAAACGCGTCCTTTCCGCTCATCACGCCTTACAGCGGGTCGGACGGCACCTTATCCGGCCACCGACAAAACCGACAAAACTCTCGTCCGCCAGCAAAATCCTCCCGCCGCATTTAGGTCGGGTCGAGCAGCCAACACGCCCACCTCCAACATCATCCTGCGATCGTTTGTCGCCATCGCCCCAACTGCGACCGTCTGTATTGAGTCCGGCGGCAGACTACATTTTGTCCGCGCACTGATCGACCCGTGTTCACCCACCTCGGTCATCGACAGCGAGCTCGCTACCGAGCTCGACTTGGAACGATTTGGGGGGACTCGGCCGATCAGGTGCACTCTAGTGTTGAGAGGAGAGTTTGGGGTGGGCAGAAGGGTCACGACCCAAGCCACGATCGTCGCACGTCACCACCGGATGAACCCGACGACAACCATCGATGCAACAGTTGCGGTGCCGTTTCAGTTTATGAAGCTGGCTGACCCCGAGTTCTTTCGCGCCTCACCAGTGCGCCTCACGTTAGGCGCCGATGTGTACGCCAGCCTCATGCTGAACGGCACACCGCCATCCACTATCAACGGCCTACTGGCCCAGGCCACAATATTCGGCCTAATCATATCTGGGGCGTGCCAACAATAGGCGGTATCCAACTCATATATTATATTGGACGACAGTAATCTTAAGGACCATTGTAGCAGCTAGCATGGAGAGCCTATGGGGCCATAGCCATTTCCATTCACCATTCATAGAGTCGTCGTGTTAGATTAAGCCTTAGATTGGAGCGGTTGCTGGTGACTCCTACTTTTCTTTTAGCGTTGCTTGTCGCAAGGGGGCCGGCATGTTTAGACCACCGGTCTAAATATATCGGCCGCCCCTCGTAGCAAACCGTAGTATCTTCCGCGCTATTACCTTTTACGTTTTATCTTTATACCGATAACAGCTCTTACCCCTTCGAATCCTACAAATGTAGGTCTTCGGCGGCGGTACAGAGCTACTATTTATCTAAAGACTCGATCACTTCTTTTCCGAGCATACGAGAGTCATCAGCTGCCAAACCAAGGTAAAGTAAACAATTACATTTCCATACCATAATTTTTATTGTGCACTTTGTAATTACATACACTCCATTACATTTCATTTTCACATACAAATTACTTGTAATAAAAACTATTGTACATATTTACATTTGAATACCATTGTTTATATCCTTATTCACTCGCCGCTCTTTTCACTTTCTTTGCATATTATTACGTGCGAGCAACCCCGCCATTGCCATTGGCCGCACGTAACACCGTGGAATTAAAATACAGTGAAATTATGTGGAATGTAAGGTGATGGCTTATTATGGAAATAAGTGGAAAATTGGCTTACCTTCGGTGACTTGGTTGCGGGCTGCTATGTCGGCGTACGGAATATAAGTGAGAAGACTAAAAAAGGAAAAGTTACTTCGAACCTAACTCCGAATAATAGCGTTCGCACTGTTACCGGTAAATATAAGTGAACTACCCGGCACTAGGGTGTGCCGTAATATTTAGGCCTATGGACTAAACAATATGGGTATTAAACGAAAGGGGAAGTACCCAGGTTATATACGGACTTCGATATATTTCGATAAATTTATCAATAACTGAGTTATCCGTGAAAATGTGATTGCCCAAAAACCTTAAAGTTTCCATACAATATGGGTATCACACGAAAGGGAAAGGCCCCAGGTTTCACGTGGATTCGATATATTTCGATAAATAATTCAAAACCGTTTGGAATCGGTTCCGTTATTTGAAACGGTTTCGGCTGCGTTCTTTTTCAAATCAAAATAACTGTTACGGTACCGCTGCTGGACTTTCTTGTCTAACATCGAGTTAAAGAAATCGCTCGGAGCGTTTGGTATTACCCAGCAACTTTGGGTATAGCCGTATATGTAAACGGAAACCAAATAGCGGATTGTCATTCCTCGGGTATTTTCCAAGGGATGCCTTGTTGCGATGATCTGGTCGATTGTGGACTTACCATGCCTGGAACCACACTGATAAGGTCCAATCACTGTTGTCACTAGTTATTCCTTAAAATCGCTGTTCTCATGAAACAATAGTGAGCATGGCCTACGAATTCCGTTTGCATAAATCGCCATTCGTTTTGATACGCCAATTAACATTTAGCATTTCAATTACTTTCCAATTCCTTTAAGCCTGGATATAGCTATCCTCACTTCATTATAGTCAGGTGGTGGGACAACTTTTCCATCGTCAGGGATTGGGGTATCGGGTCCGACGTCTCCCTCGCAGTTTAGCAGTGAGGAGAAGTGCTCACACCATAATTTAAGTACACTCTGTACGTCGGTTACCAGGTCTCCATTATAGTCCTTACAGGAACTTGTCCCGGTCTTACAACCTTCCGTCATCCGCCGGATCTTTTCATAGAATTTTCGGGCATTATTCCTGTCAGCCAGCATCTCAAGCTCCTCACACTCACGCCTTTTGGCTTCACTTTTCTTTTATCTAAAAAGGCGTCTCTCTTTCTTCCTCGCCTAACTATAGCATTTCCATGCACTGCGGGTTGCGTCCTTTCGCAACGTTTCCTTGTAGGCAGCGTTCTTCTTTTTCGAGGCAGCTTTGCATTCCTCATCGTACCAGTTGTTCTTGCGGGCTCGCTGTTGTTGTTGTTGTAGCGAGGTGTAGCCCTGCCTAAATGTCAGAGAGGGTCACCCCGAGTGTATTGCTCTGGGCCGGGTCGATATAAGAAAACGGCCCGGGTCGTTTCGGCACGATGGGTACAGCACAACTACTGGTACCGTTCTCGTAGAACCGGCAATACAAGAAACTAGCCGTGTAGGCTATGTAGGTCATTTAGCGTTACCCAGGGTGCACCAACTGGGAGGCGACCTACTTTTACACCCTAGAACCCTATAGTGACCTCAGGGGCGGTACGCAATGAGTGAGAGATATGCTTCCATTGCTCGGTTACATCGTTAGGTCGAGGATTGCCCTCTGATAGCAGGTGTGAGAATAGAGTGGATAAATTATCAGCTGTCTGTGTACAGCTTCTCGACGTCGAACTTTCCTTCCGTTACTGTGCGCACTTTTTCATGGCTGCGACAAGATAATGGTCCGAGTCGATATTGGGACCACGCAGGGTACGCACGTCCATAACGGTGGAGCTATGTCTGCCGTGGATCATGACATGATCAATCTGGTTTCTTGTTCTTTGATCTGGGGACAGAGAGGAGGCTTGGTGTATTCGTTTATGCTGGAGCCTAGTACTACTCATGACCATATTGCGAGCAGAAGCGAAGTCAATCAACCTAGTGCCGTTGGGTGATGTTATATCGTGGAGACTAAATTTTCCAACTGTAGGACCAAAGACTCCTTCCTTGCCCACCTTGGCATTAAAGTCGCCGAGCACGATTTTGATATCATGTTGGGGACAGCGATCATAAGTCTGATCAAGTTTATCGTGGAAGGAGTCCTGCTCTGCGTCGTCCGTCTCCGCAGTCGGCGCATTGGCGCAGATAAATGTTATGTTGAAAAACCTCGCCTTGATGCGGATCGCAGCGAGACGCTCGTCCACAGGAGTGAACGCTAGTACTCTCTTTCCCACTACAAATACTACACCACGCGATTTGCTGCGTGTCTGGCCACTGTAGCATACATCACAAGGTTCGATAGTCGTTTTTCGTTGCCCCGTCCATCGCATTTCCTGTAGGGCGGTGATGCCGGCCTTTGCGTTAGCGAGGCCATCAACTAGTCGGGCAGCGGTACCATGCCCTAATATCCTTGTCATTGTCCTTAATTCTTTTTGCCGGGTCGTCAACATTAAACGGGGTTCTCGTCCGAGGCTTTTTCGGGTTTTCAGTGGACTAAATTTTTTACGTGGCGGGTCCCAAACCCAGCGCACAACCCGTCTCCGGGGTTTTGAATAAAAATATTCACATTTATATAGCGAGCCGCTTGCTACAAGACAGACACCCGCTTGCAGCCGCACCACATGGTGAACAGACGCTGCGAAACAAGACCTCGGTGAGCCCTTAAACCGAATATGTCAGAGTGGCCCACCGTGGCTCCCTCTCTTTCTGCCGCGAGCATAAGTAGTTCACGTTGCCCGTTCGTATTGGCCCCTGTTAATTTAGGCATAATTCTACCCATGTACCCAATTTTGAGGAAAACGCACCATATATAAGATATTTTCGAATGGATCGTTTCCCTGCTCCATTTCCCGGAAGTAAGATATTGTGAATCTAAAAGATTCTCTAATATATCCTATTCATATTTCGTTATTTCTGAACTTAAGACGTTAACTTCTTTCACGTGTACTGGCTACACGCGGTTTTTGTTTTGCTAATAGTTACTAATGGAATGCCCAACAACATCATACAAAAGCGCCATCTAGCCACGATGGAGAAGTTAAAAATTGCGTATAATATTTGCAAAAAAAAATATTTTTGCAAAAGTTATAATCTTTGTTTCGTAGAAGATACCACCTCTTATATATATTTAAAAAATTAGCAAAATCGGTTTGACCAATCGTGAGAAAATCATCAAAAAGGGAGGAATTTCGAAAAATGTTGATAGCTATAACTTTGAAAATAATTCGAATTTCGAAAAACTGGCACGTATTTTTTTTTGTTTTTGTGAACTATACAAAAAAGTTTCAGAAAGATAGTACAACTTCGAAAAATAAGTGGCTGAAGTGAAAATTCAACTCAGTAGTGTTATGAAAAAAACCTGAAGTATTTTAGATATGTATCCCAATCGGATATGTTTCATTCAAATATGCTCTTAAATATTCATTGAAAACTCTATGATTTCTTTCAACCGTACCAACTGTTTCATGATGGTACGCCGTCGAGAAATCATGTTTATTATTTAAAATTTTTGTTAATTCGAAAAATACTTCATTTTTAAATTCAGTCCCTAAATCGGATCTTATTGATTTCATTATACCGTAATTTAAAATTAAACAATCCGATTTGGATTATTCTAAAGGCCCTATTGTATCTATAATTACTATGTCAAACGGTTTGCAAGGTGTAGGTGTAATAACAAGCGTTTCTTTTGTTTTAGGCTTTACTTTGTTTAATAGACATTTGTCACAATTTAGCCGAATTTAGCTATAACTCGACTCATATTTTTCCAATAGTATTTAGTTCGTACCGCAGTGTCCACCTAACAGTGGGTCTTCATGATAAATAGTCATTAACTTCGGTTTTTTGCAGTTTTCTGTTACTGTTTCTACCGGGTCTGTTATATGATTTGTATTTTTTTTTAAATTTCTTTGAAAATTTTAAATGCGAAATGGTTGAAAAATATATCATTTTTTAAAAATTCTACTTTCTTAATGTTTCGAATGTCGGCTGCTTTTTCAAGCCTCGAAAGTAACTCATCTTAATTCGTTATTTCGTTGGCATTCGTAATATTATTATTGGAAACTTTATTATTTTTATCATAAGTTTTGTGTTTTGAGTCGTGAAATGTTTTTTGAAAAATCGTACAAAAATCTGTCATAAACCTGTACTGAGGTTGTTTCTTTACTTTCATCTGTTTGTATGTTGTCGAGGCTTTGAACTTCCGCCTGTTTCGACTTCGACCTTGTTATCACCGCTAAAATTTGTTTTGTCGAGTCTTTTATTTCTTCAATTGTTATTCGCGAAAGTGCATCAGCTACAACATTCGACTTGCCTTTAACGCATTCTATCGTGAAATTGTATTCTGATAGTTCTAACCTTATTCTTGTTAGTGTTGATGACGGATCTTTCATATTAAAAGGATAAATTAAAGGTCTGTGATCTGATTTTACTAAGAAATGTGTACCGTAAACGTACGGGCGAAACTGTTTAATTGCAAAATATATTGCCAAAAGTTCTAACTCAATGATAGCTTTTTTCTGTTCTGTTGAAAGATTTTGAGGCAAAACAGATTGGTAAGTCAGCATCTTCGTGCTTTCGACGCATCAACTGTAATCATGAATTCTTTACTAAAATCGGAATATTGTAAAAGTTGAGGAGATATTAATGCAGATTTTAGTTTTGAAAAAGCGTTTTCAAACGCTTCATCCCAAACAAATTCTACCTTTTTCCTACTTAGACGGTTGAGAGGTGCTGCCAGCAATGCGAATTGAGGTATAAATCGCCTATAATAGTTTGCGAAAGCAACAAAGCGCCGATCGGCATCTTTGTCATTTGGCGTTGTATATTTTTTAATCGCTTTTATTTTAGAATCGTCTGGCAGCAAACATTTCGACGTACATTTGTGGCCTAGGAAAGTTACTTCCGAACGCAGGAAATTAGATTTGATGGGATTCAGCTTTAAATTTAATTTTCTACATGTTTCAAAAACTTTTTCTAAATTATTAAAACTGGTATATCCCGTGGTCGAAATTCGACCAACTTAAATAGTTGAACTTATTCAAACATCTGATCGTCTTTTTGTCAATAGCTGCCTTTAGGCCCGGGGCCGAAACTCGACCAACTCAAATGTATGTATACCTTAAAAACTCACCTATAGTCAAAATGAGACTATCATAGAATTTAAAAAATAATATCTGTTATTATATAATAAAAATATTAAATTATAGCAGCCTTTTTCAAAATTATTTGTGGCAAATGCCATTCAAATAGGTATTCGGTTTTCAAGATTTTATGTTGCACTTGAATAAAAAAACATAATTTAAGAAAAAAAGAATATTCCGCAACCGGGTCTTGCACCTGTGCACACCGTATCCATAAGCTCCTCGCCGCGCCATTACCTTATGCATAAAGCAGCTATCAAATTCTGCAATTAGGCTTTATGAGAATCAGAATTTTCAAAATCTTATCTTACTAATATTATAATTATGAATGTAGCGATGTTTGGATGTTTTGATGTCCAGACGTTTACTTCTGTTCCTCAATAACGTGAAAATGGTAAGACGGATTTTGTTGAAGTCTGGAAGGAGGTATAGGCTATTTATTTGTTTAATTTTGGGGGGTCCGGCCATGCTAGGGACCGTAACTTTTCGATTTTTTTATTTTTCCATATAACTCTGAGTACACTTGACATAAACTTATGATATTTGGCATACAGGTGTGGACTTCGATATATTTCGATACATTTATCGATAACTGAGTTATCAGTCGAAATGCGATTGCCCAGAAACCTAAAATTGCCTTTCAATGTGGGTATCAAACGAAAGGGCATGGCCCCAGGTTTCATTTGGACTTCGATATATTTCGATAAACTTATCGATAACTGAGCTATCGGTAAAAATGTGATTGCCCAAAAACCTCAAAATTGCCCTTTAATATGGGTATCAAACGAAAGGGAATGTCCCCAGGATTCATTTGGACTTCGATATATTTCGATAAATTTATCCTAAAATACTCTAGAAAGAACCTTATATGCCTAAAAATAACGCAATTGGAAACAGATTGTTTCTTCGCTAGTAGGCAATGGGCAAAGAACACCAACAAACAAAATCGAAGAAAAACTCTAGTTAAGCCAACATACAAATATACACGATATAGTCTAGTCGTTAAACTGCCGTGACTAGAAGTTGAAGCAACCGAGATCAAAGCCCGCTCGGAAGCAAAGCACTTTCTAGTAAAATCATTACGAATTAGTCCGATGATCGCTTTCGCCAGCGTGAAATAGTCCTATAACCAGGGCACGAAAATAAACTGTACAAAATACTTTTCATTTCCTCATCGAGTAGCATGTCATTTAAGTTTTGTACAGTTTATTACTTTTTGGAAACGTTTGCTTTTTGTTTGTGACAATACCAACAAAAAAAAAATTTTAAACACAAACGTTTCAATTGATTGAAGAAAAATATAAGTGTTTGAATGTATGTTCATAGAGAACAAAATATTTTTTTTATTTTGTTTTTTATTTTGGATGTAAATTTCAAAAAATGTATTTTACAGTTTTCAAAGTCAACTCAGCTTATGGATTTTGTTTTGTACTGAACTATGAAAGTAATAAACAAAACGAAATAGTACCGTACAATAAAGTTTATTTTCGTACACTGCCTATAACTATACTTTTGGCAATCTAGATCTTTGAGAAGCTATTTTTTTGCATCTGTTTTACGAATTTATAACATATTCGACAAAGAAACACAATTTATAGATAAATTAAAATAATATATACTTACGCGTCACATTCACCGACTTCAGGGATTGCTAGTGCACACGTTGCCTCCTCAGTAGCCATACGTTGAGAAACAGTCTGATATGCTTTGGAATTAAGCTTATCCTCGAGTACACCTTGCAGCTCGAAATCTGAATAGATTTTCTGTAAACAATATTCGTCAATATTTCGAAACAATTAAGAAATGTGAAAAAGAGTAATATAGAATATAGAGTTTTCTTCGCATTTGTTGCATAACAGTACTTAGGAATTCACAAAAATTTGTATCCCGAAATAATTGGCTATTATCTAATCTATAATCATGAGATAGTGACTATTTTTATTGTGGCAATTCAATAATAAAAATTTAATAAATTATTAAAAACTTTATTTTGCTTATTCACGCATATACAAAACAACAATAATGCCTTGAAGTTTTTTTTTTTTTTTTTTTTTTTTTTTTTTTATTTGTGGATTGAATCCAATGTATATATTTATACGCTAATTTTGTAATTATAGGTATTAGAAAGAATTGAATGCAAAATTTTATACAGCGGAATGGTAATTCACTGACTAGTTTCCATGCGACCAAGCATTTAGACGTAGTGTTTTATCCGGTCTGGCTGGCATCGAACCTACCAGACTGCATTGGCATTGCGTTCTCTTAACGCTTTGAGCCATGTGCCCTGCATGCAATTTTGCATTTATATTCTTACTAATATTTGCCATGTGTTTTCCTTACTTTATAGACTTCTTGTACACCTTTGATCCAAGGTGATAACAGGAAGCAAGTAAATTTGTATATGGCGAGCTTTTTGAAGCTATTTCCTTCCTTCCATGTGAACCACAGGGTGTATATTTCCGGTTTTTTGGTTCTTGTACATGGGGAGCGGAAATGTTTGTATGTATATGAAGTTTTTTTTTTATTTATTTGTGGATTGAATCCAATGTATATATTTATACGCTAATTTTGTAATTATAGGTATTAGAAAGAATTGAATGCAAAATTTTATACAGCGGAATGGTAATTCACTGACTAGTTTCCAT